>JASVEL010011170.1:0-197231 GCA_032618575.1 Nicotiana noctiflora
TGATTAGACATGGAATTTTATATAAAAATGATGACTTTTGGAATTTGTGGTTCTAAACAAGTCCAAATGAGGCCTAGAATATTTGTGTTGTTATAAAAACTTCTCGTTAATGATAGAGCTCTGTAAGTTTAAGTTTAATTGTTATCATATTTAGAATTCTTTTTGGAACGGAACAAAAAAGAAAATACTTAGTATTTAACTTATATTATGCAAATCAAAACACTCTTGCCGTTATAAAAAAAGTTAAAAATGTCTATACACTTAACGAAACTCCAGCTGGATAGAAAAAATGTTTTAATACATGCCTTGAGAGTTAAATCTTGTTTCACCATTGTCTAGCTTTTCGGTCTTCTTTCGTTAAACGTGAATATTTTCTTTCAATAAATTCTCAATCCTTTTGGTTGAACTTCTCAAATTGATAATTTTCCTTTTTCATATTTGTAAGAAATTAGCTGAACTCTTTGGGAGGTTTTACCGTGGTTCGTACGTAGCGAGACGATAATGAAGGAGCTCGAAATCTTCTTTGCCATGGAAAGATTTCGTCGGTTGTCGGATGAAGAAGCAACCACAGATATTGGGTTAGCTGAACAAATCCAGGATTTAACTAAACTGCTTATGGATAACCAGTCAATTCTAAAGAATGCGGGTCCAAATCAAAGCAATACAATAGAGCAGTTGATCACCAAAATTGACGAAGTTGCCTGTCATACAGAGGAAGCCGTTAAAAATCATGGTCTAAGAAATAATTCTAGCAAAATAAGATGTTTGAGTTTACCATCTTGTCTTTCAGAGTCTCATGATCCACATGCTAGCATCAAGTTTGAGCTCAACGAATTGTACTATCAGGTCAAACATGCCCTTCAAAAGTTATCTTACCTCCTATCTGATTTGCCTGCAGAATTAAGAGAGAGAGATGAATGGGAAAGGCTAGATTATTATAGTCGGCCAGATCGCAATTCCATTGGGCTCAAGGAAGATAAAGTTCAGCTTATCGAATATCTAATGGACGAGTCTGAGGACTTAAAAGTCATTTCACTATGTGGAGCTGGGGGAGTGGGGAAGACAACTCTTGCTTACGAGATCTATGACCACCCAGATATTTGGTACAAATTTCTTCATAGAATCTGGATCCCTGTTTCTTCCACGTTTAACCCGGGAAGCATACTTGTGCAAATTGCTCGCTATTTTGACAGAAAAAATTGTACCAATAAATCAGAAGATGAGTTGGTTGATATAATCTTCACAAAAATTAGAGAAGGTGGAAGATTCCTGTTTGTTCTAGATGATATATGGTCAACTGAAGTTCTAGATGAATTGCAGCGTATACTCTTCGATGCCCGTTTCTCACCAATTATCCACAAGGGTCACAGAATATTGCTTACGACGCGGAAGAGACAAGTAGCTGAATATGTTAATTTTCTGAATCCACCATCCGTCTACACTGTGCGTGGACTGAACGAAAACCACGCATGGGAGTTACTTATGGAAGAATACCGCCGACACAATCGAGGTACATTTCCTCTGCCATCCTAAAACCTGCTTCATGCATTACTTTTCGTATAAATTTGAACCATTTTAATTGAAATAATATTTCTCTCATTTTAATTTATGTGTGTTAGTTTAACTTAATACTAAGTTTAAAAAAAAAAGGAATATGAAAATTTGTAGTATTAAAAACTTACGGGATTGTTTAGTTACTGGGATAGAATATAGGATTATATTGATATAATTAATCCATGAGATATCCTTGTCCACCCCACTTGATAATGGAACAACAAAGTTGAATTGTGTCATTTTCTCTGTATATTAACTCAAATTGACATATAAGAAAGCTATTACGTTCCTATGTTGTGAAGGGTCTTAATCAGGGGCGGATTTGCCTCGGCAAAAGCGGTGTCATCCGACACAGCTTAATATGAAAAATAATAGTACATGAAAAAAAATGACATCTAAGCCCATTAAACGCTGCAGCTCACTGGATAAGAGATTTTTTTTCTGGGCATTGGTCAGGAGATCGATTCTGAGTGACCAGTATTTTGCTTAATATTTTGGTCATTAATTGCAGTATTTGGGAAGTAGGGATCGATCTTAGGCCCTTAAAGAAAGTTTGAACCCAGTGTAATTTTCCGACAAAGGGGGTTCGGATGAACACCCTTCCGCCCTTTAAATCTGTCCCGATAGGTGGTTACATGTAGGTTATTTTAATAGGGGAAAGAATAGTGAAATTGCGACCGTACTTCAGTTGCCTTTTATATATATATAACCCTTGATTTCTCATTGGCAGAAGAGAAACTCAGCGCAGAGAAGGAGAATATAGGGAAGGAGATGGTGAAACGCTGTGAAGGGATCCCAGTGGCGATCATCAAACTTGGTCAAGAGTTGGCTGGTAAAGAAAGCCTGGACGAGTGGAATATAGTGCATCAAAATTTAATGTCATTTCTAACTGACAATGTACTACAAGTTTTAGCTCCAAGCTTTGATGACTTACCAGATCACCTCAAACTATGTTTTATTTACTTGGGCCTTTGGCCAGAAGACTCAGTGATTGACGCAGACAAGTTATATCACTTCTGGATTGTCGAAGGCTTAGTAAAGCCGCAAGATATCAATGTCGCAGAGAACTATCTAACAGAACTTGCAAGGATGAGTATGGTAGAGGTTGAAGAAGAGGAAGTTCCAAGTGTTAGAAGGCTCAAATTTTGCCGCATTTCTAGAATGATGCGACTACTATGTATATCAAAAGGTAACCAGATAAATTCCAGCCACATAATTGATTCTCAACTAGGTTCAGATTTCTCTTCATCATCTTCAAGAAACAAAACACGACGCTTGTTCGTGTGCCTAGAAAAGCTAGAGGATAGCGGCATTTTGGCCAAGAAAGAGCGCACTAGGAACCTTCATAGCCTACATATCCTTGACGCACACAAGAAGCAAGGTAGGACTCCTGTACGATTGTCAGGTAAGTTTGATGTCGAAGAGTTAAGGCTACTTCGACTTCTTGATTTTGATGGGGTTGATATTGGATGGGACGAATTCTCAGACGTTGATGGGATTTCTAATATTAGACAACATGGATTACTGGACGGGATATCCAAACTAGTCCACTTGAGATATTTGAGTTTCAAGAGATGTATTTTGACTCAGTTACCAGTGGCTATTAGTAATTTGTTATACTTACAAGTACTTGACTTGCGAGTGGATGATTTGATTACTGAGGTGATTCTGCCAAACGTGCTGTGGAAGCTGAGAAAAATGAAACATCTATACCTTCCACGGATGTTTCGAATGTACGCTGGAGACAAACTGCGGTTGGATGGCTTGACAGAGCTTGAGACCCTCGAGAACTTCATCACAAGGGTGTGCAATGTTACTGATCTGCAGACATTGACCGAACTTCATAACCTAGCTGTGAAGATTGACGGTGATCTTACTGACCTGCAGTTTATCAACGAGCATGTGAAAAAACCTTCAAACAAACAGATCCAGTTGTCTATTGATGTCAGAAACTTTGACTGCTATGAAGATAACATGCATTCTGCTATCAGGGAACTAATGCAATATCAGGCTGTTCAAACCATTCGCATTGAGGGGCATATCCGCGAGCTACCATCGAAAAACAAAATCTCCTCAAGTTTGATCAAGTTAGTCCTTATTGGCTCTGAACTTGAGAAAGATCCCATGGAGAAGTTATCTAAGCTTCCTAATTTACGTGTTCTCGTCCTCGACGATAACGCATTTGAAGGGACACATATGGTCAGTCCTTCTGGTTTTGCTGAACTCAAACGTTTAGAAATATTGAATTTGATGTTTTTGAAAAGTTGGACTGTAAAAAACAATTCTATGCCCAAGCTCTGTAACATAAGAATTGAAAATTGTAAGAAACTGAGAATCCTACATGACTTCAAACTCCTCGCTGCTCTGAAAAAGGTAGAGATAACAAAGATGCCTAAACAATTTGCAGATATGCTCCACGAGATCACTTCTGCGACAATTGAAAGTGAGTTATCTACCTGCTTTAATATTTTCTTCAGTTATCTCTATATTTACACTACTCCCCAATTAAAAATAGGTACTAATAGCAAAGTATTCATTGTAGTTATCAGATGTCAAGTCTTTTGTGTGTCCCCTATTTCTTCCATGTCTAATATAAATATAAGACTCCTTATAAGATACAACATTTCTCCTTGTACACAGATATAACCAGATCACAAGATGAAGCAGAAGCAACCTCTGGTTTGCAAATAGCTTAATAACATCCAATGCTGCTGTCGACGGGAAATGGTGAAAACTCAAAGGCAGTATGATTGTTTGCCTAACGTGCGGGATGGTGCTTTGAGATGTGGAGGACTCCATCACTCCCGACATGGTGGTAAAGAGTTGACATTGTTTCTTTTTAATAACCCTCTTCAACTTCTGCAAACTTGAGATGACGTTCAGTTATTTGTTATGAGGATATTCTCATATTTGTGTGTGTTTATGTTTTTCTCTTTGTTTAATTTATGAACTTCTTCTATTTGTAACACAAATATCATTTAATTATACTTATTGCACTTAAGACTCAACTGGATTTCACAAATTTTTAGCGCCAAATACAATTTTACCCTCTAAATTACTAACTTTATTTCTTTTTCACTTTTTAGATATTACTCTAGAATTTTTCTTTAAAACATGCTGGATGATGAACAGTTCGGGCGACAAAGGGTTTGAGCATTTTTATATAAGTGTGAACAAAAAAACTTCAATCTGCTTGTGATTGAGCTCACAACAAACAAGTTTGAGCATTTCTATATAAGTGTGAAAAGAAAACTTCAATCTTTTTGTGATTGAGCTCACAAGAAATAATAGAAATTTAGCGAGCAAGCACAAAAGACCCAAAAAAAAAAAAAAAATCACAAAAGACCGTATTTCTCGTGTTTCTCCTCTTTCATTACTGTCTAATGATGTCAATCCAGTGCATATTCCATATTCACGCTAGAAAGGGAGCGTACAGGAGCAAGCTGAACTTATTTTGTTCTTTCTTTCCCTCATTTTTCTTTTGTAAAAAGGGCAAAAAAGATTGTATATGCTACAAAACATCCCAATATCTCACAAAAGAAAATCCACATCTTCTTTCGACATTTAGCATCACGCAGAGGTGAGTACTCTAAATCAACCACTTTCTTCATTAGAACATTTCTTTCCAATTCCAAGGATTCTATTCCTCCATGATCGACGAGCATCATAACATTCTCAAGATCGGCATCTTTTCTTTGGAGTACATTTCTTTCACGGATTAGAGCTTCCTTCTCCTTCTTTAAACTGCATATGAGATTTGAAATTCTAGGAGCAAACTCCTTATCTTGTCATTCCCAATAGGAACATTATTCATCACAAAACCAAAAAAAAATTACAGTCAAATTAAAATAATTAAAAGAACCCATCAACAAATTTACATATATACCTCATGCTTAGGAAATTTGAAAAATCTTGTCCCAGCATTTAAAGGTGTCCACACCATAAAATAATTAGCAGCAAGTTCACAACGACACCTCCTAATCGATCCATTTAAGCTACTCGAACTTTGCGACATTGTCTTAGAGAAATCTCCAAAACAAACTGATAAAGATGAAAAACAATTAAACCTAAACTAGAACTCAACTCGAAATCGACAAGGTGACCCAATTAGTAGGAGAAATCGGACATCAATGAAGGGTCTAAAATATGTGTGTGAGTAAACTGATATGGAGTGAAGTGCTTGAGAATTAACTACTATAGCTGACTCGTATATGACCTCGTACAATCCGAAAATGGTCTAAAATGCACTTCTACGTTTTAATGTAATTCCACGTGGATTTACATATCTTCCGTTAGTGGATAAGAGCATTTTTGAGCCCATTTTTAGACGGCAAGGGCATATAAGAGACCAACTTTTAACGGAGGACGACTTTGATGTCCTATTTCCTATAGTAAAGGGGAATTTTAGGCCCTTTTCCATATATATATATATATATATATATATATATATATATATATATATATATATATATATATATATATAGTGCTTATTATCGGGTCACATGTTGGTATAGGTTGTTAACTTGATGATGTAAAAAATATATTATTGTGAATCCACATAAGTAAAATGAAGTAATAATCTTTAGCAAGTAAGACAGGGTACATGAAGTAGAAAATAAGTAGGAAAAGAGAAACCGTAGCAGGTACACCAACAACTAGCTAACGGAATCTCTCAAGATAAACAAAACAAGAATGAAAAAGAATAAGAAACTAGCGCGAGTGCGCGCGCACACACACACACAAAAAAAGAATTATGAATTTGGTTTGTGGTACGCGTACATAGTGTAAAATGTTTGGAGGAATGTGAGGGCGAAAATTAATGTAAAGTATTGTGAAATTGTATTGACCCACGGCGGACGATCAAAATAATTGACTTGGAATTTTGCAAGTCGGAGTTTTGGACAAGTGATCTCCTCTTCACCAGCAACTTCCTTAAGAATTCTTGCTACTTTTTCTGTATGTTTCCAACTTCCTTGTATAATTCCATCCGAATGAAGGACTCTTGCATCTTCAGATGTTTGAATCAGCTCGTGCATGAATCTCAAATACGACGTCACCTCGCGTTGATTCTCATCAAATTTTTGAGCAGCCTCATAATTTCTCAGAGATTGAAATAATAGTTTAGTATGCGCGTCAACTAAGAATGGAGGCAAGGATAGACAAGGATCGAATGGATAAAACCATCTTTTGAACCTTATCCCTTTGATTCCTCTTCGCTCTACGACCTTGAATTTTATGCCTGCTTGGTTCAGCTCTGAAGCACTTTTAAACTCTCTTTTCTGTTCACTTGTACACCCACACGTCTTATTATTAATATTGCTCGTGTTGGTCAACGCGAGTAATGAATCAGTTCCGCTGTTGCCCGCTTCCAAATCAAGTTCATCATCTGAATCATCTTCGTTTTCATCTTTAATATTGTTCTCTGGTCCAATAAGTCGCAGGTGGAGTCCGTGGAGAATATCACAAGGTTGATACTGCAATTCCCACGCCCAAATAGGGATTCTCTTCCCAGTTTTCAACCCCAGCAATAATACAAACTCGTAAAAGACCATCTTAGCTAGATCGGACGTCTCGGGTTGCTCGTAGCTGCCATTTGCTATGATCTGCTGGAAATAGCTTTGATTTATGAGTTGTTTGAGAACCAGAAGGGGTATTTGGTTGCCAACATGAAACATAGACGCAATGCATTTACGTTTCTTGACTCTGTTGTGTGAAATTTCTGTGAAGAATTCGAGTTCCGGAATATGGTTGTGGATCCCAAGGAAAAACAAGGACAGTTGGATGAAAAAACAACTATCTTGTATCATCATCATCCTGAACTCATGTCCAGTCAGTTCGGCAAAACTTCTGTCTCTTGAGTCATAACTATTTCTTGCTTCTTTTTCAATTGATCTGAGCGAAGATATGTATAAAGCCTTGTTCTTTTCTTCATTTCCGGCAGGGGTTCGCAAGATATGCTGCCATAGTTTTTCTTTTGTGGCTCGAAAATCGTCGGTGTCTGGACCATATAATGGGCCAAATCTGATGAAAGGCGCCGGCTCCGCCGTATGCTTGCATATCCTGCGGCGTATAAGCTTCTTTATGCCACCAAACTGAGTTGGTTTGTTCTGCTGCTGCACACTCAACGGCATCTTTCATGAAACTTTAACGATAATGTTTTTGGTAGTACCGTTGTTGTTATGGTATTATCATCAAAGGGACAAGCTGCAATTTGTTACTTTTTCCGTTTCAATTTAGACGTTTGATTGATATTTTAAAATATATTTTTTTACTTATATTGATATAAGAAAAATTGTTATTTTTTGTATTTTATTTATTATTCAAAGTTTAATTTTAAAATAATAAGCCAACTAATCTAACTTAGTTTCAAAGTATGGTCAAATTGAGATAGTGTCATCTAATTTAAAACATAGAGAATTCTTAATTCTTGTAGAATTTCCATTTGGCTCTCCCTTTTACCAACAGACAATGCTGGGAACGTTTTAAGAAACTGAACTTTCTTCCCTACTTCTCCCTAGACTAAAAAATAAAAGAAGAAAAATCTTGGGAAGTCAGAATGCAACGCATTTTATTTTTTATTTTTTAAAAAATCTTTTAAATGATAAATAGGAAATTGAACCCCACCAACAAGATTGGATTTTAAGTAGCTAATGCAATGCGTCGTTTGACGAATGTAAAATTGTTACATGAGAAAGTAACTTTTAGTTGTGCCGTGATTTCACTAAGCTAATTAACGAATCAAATTCAAGCCCGGTGAAAATATTCTTCTTGTGTGCTGTGGTTGATCCAACATTTACTGAAAAGAAAAACAAATAAATTTTGGAATTTAGAGAGGTCATGATTAACCAACTTGAGATGACTGATTAAGGAATAAATTTGACTTCTTTTCTGAAATCCAATCCACAAAATATTCTTCACCGAACTCCAATTTGAGGCAAGTCTTGAATTGAATTTTGAGTAATTAAGAGATTGCTATAACCGTATAAATGATGAAAATTTATCTAAAATTTTGCAATTTTGGCCCTCAAGATTAAGCTATCATTTGAACATCTATTTGATGGAAAATCGAAAAAAAAGTTTTTGAAGTAGTGTTCAAAAGTTATTTTTAAAAGTTAAAGTTGCGTTTGGACATACATTTTATTTGAAGAAAACTTGAAGTTTGGTGAGTTGAAGCAAAAATTTCAACCAAAAACTATCCTAAATCAGTATTTGGGAACTTGAATTTTTTTTTTTATTTTTTTCCCCAAAACATAATCATGTTTCTTAAACTGTTTTCAAATTGTTATTTCTAAAATAAGAATAATAAAGCCAAAATTTATAGACGTGAGCTAAATCTTTTAGTCGCCTTTAAGCTATTTGTCCAATACTTCTCCCGCATGGCTATCGCATATTCTCTTAATGAAATAGTGAATAGTATGAGAGAACATTAGACAAAAAAAAAAAAAAAACGGGCAATACCTAAAAGAAATACCAAAAAGAAAGTAAACGACGTGCCAACATATTTTTATACGAATAGTCAGGACTTAACTATGCGTTAGGTAAGATGCTAGTAGAACAATTAAAATAACACGACGAATTGCTTCGTCTTCATTAAAAATAGAAAAAATATTTTTCTATATATTAGGTAGCCTCTTATTCTAAAGAAGTCAACAAAGGTTTTATAATGATTTGCGTACAAGTTTGGTAAAAACGTTATTCAAACAATACCAAAAAAATAGCTTCTAATTATGCAATGGTTTTCATGAGAATATGAGTGAGAGGCATTACAAATTTGAACTTTGGTGAACTTCTAATTACATTCCTGCATGGAGAATAATTAAGCATGTAAAACGAATTTGCAATGATGATGTTAAGTGCAAAGGAAAGGGAAGTTTGGTGTAATTGATAAAGTTATTGTCATGTGTGATTAGGAGGTCATGGATTCGAGCCGTGAAAACAATTTCTTGCAAATATATAAGATAAGGTTATGTACAATAGACTCTTGTGGTCTAGTCGTTCCTTAACACCACATATAGCGGGAGCTTAGTACATCATACTATTTTTTTTTATAATGTTAAGTGCAACAGCCTATGAATCTACTTATGAACTCTAGATCTGCAAAAAGTATTACACATCGTCCTTGAAAATTTACCTTCTTGGCTTAGACTCAGAGACGGGTAAAGATTTAAAGTTTGTGAGATCAAAATGTAAGTATAAATTATAATTCTATCAGGATATTGAACATGATAATCTTACATGTAATCGTTATAGAAAATATACCTGAAGCAGAATCCATTGTCTTGAAGCCGAAGCGTTAATCGGTAAGTTGGTTTCTCGCCCCTTGCCCTAACTTTCATTACCGCCACCTTTTGTGATGGAAGTAAGAAAATAAAATACGGTAACCCTGATGGGTGGGGAGATGACTAATTTATAAATGTTCTCATTTAATATGCTACGTCCATCAAGTAATCAATCGGACGGATGAGATTTGATAATTAATTAAATATTAATTATTGGTCTTAAACTTATTGGGCCACATACACGTAGGAAAAATAAATTACATTCTCTCACTTGGCCCAATAATCACATACTAATATTAATATTTTATCGGTGAAATTAACCCCTTATTGCCGGATTGGTAAATTTTATGCTTTATTTACTCTATTATTTGCCAATATTTAAATAATTTTAACAATAATTAATCACTAACTTTCAGTTTCTACCCCCAAATAAGAATTTTAAGCTTCTAATATTGAAGAATTATGATAGCCTATTTTTATAACAAAGTCAAAAACAAGGATAATCCCTTAGATGGGATTAGAGCCGTCAATATGGGTTTGGCCCGTTGGGCTAGCCCAGCCCAGCCCGTAATTTAGCAGGGTTGGGCTATAATTTTTTAAGCCCATATTAAAATTAGGCTTTTAAGCCCGGCCCGAGTAAGCCCGTAGCCCGTGAGGGCTTGCCCGTGGGGGGCCCGTGGGCCTGTGAGCCTAGTAAAAATATTTATATAAAATATATAACATATAGAAAATATATGATACTAAAAATACAAGAAGAATATCCCAAGCTTAAAGTTTATTAAACTCATTATAATAAAATATAAAAATTTAAAGTCTTAAAATGTTAATTAGTTACGTAAAATATATTATTAAATAAATAACTAATAAAATCTTAAATTGTGTAAACTAAAAATCTAAACCCTAAACGGCTAAACTTCAAAGAAAGTAAAGCTACTTCTTTTGGAACCCTCTTTCGCTCTCGTAGTCGTTTTTCCATACTCAAACTGGTAATTTTTTTTTTGTGAATTTGAATATTATTAGTTTTAATTCAAGTACTCTTAGTATTTAACTAATTAATATTTCATATGAATTATAGATGTTGATGAAAGTGAAGATGTTAAGACCACCCTGTCACAAGCGGATTCAAATGTGTTTGATAAAAATGATGTGTTGGATATCCCATAAGCATCATGGACGTTCTTTTGAATAGTTTGTTTTGAGTTTTGGCTTTTAGTGATTGAAATATAGTCTTGTCTTTTACATTTTAATATTTATTGTGATATAATGGAATAGTTTAAAAAGTTATTAAATTTTGTGAAATTTTTTTCAATAAGATATTTTTTAACTTTTAAATATTTTGTCATTTTTACGTTAGAAGTTAAAGAAAAAATATAAAATTATATTTTATTAAATGATGGGCCGGCCCGTGGCCCACGTAGGGCTGGGGTGGGCTGACCGTTATAAGGCCCACCAGTCAATTGCTCAAGCTCACGTGGGCTGGATTGGGCTAGCCCGACCCAGCCCATATTGACAGCCCTAGATGGGATGCATAGGCAAAACTAGGCCCATTTAAATACTGGTATATGTATTGAAAGTTAGGTTGATTTTACCAAATTATTTCATTGTTGGATGTACTAAATAGAATTCACTCGATTCATCAATCAAACAAGTCACACTCACTTCTTACGATGATGAAAGTCGTGCAGGATTTACAATTACATTATCACTGTCCTTTCACACGAATGCAAGACTAATAATCTCTTTGGTCAAGCTTCTAAATTAATTTATTTTAAAAAATATTTTTTATAAAAGTATTTTGATGAGAAATAATTTATGTATAATTAATTAATTTATAAAGTATTTTAGAGTAAAAATTAGTATTTGATCAAGCTCTTAAAAAAATTTAATTATATTTTGTTATTAATCTATATTCATCAAAATAATTCTGAAAAAGAAAAAATACGTATAAGCAGAAATGTAGAAACAAAAAAGAATTTAATCCGAGCCTACTGGATTTATAGTGTTTCTTTAAGAACTTAATCCCCTCCTAGTATACGAGATTGTGGATTATTTGCTTTCAGAATAGAAGAGATTACACAATGGTGTAGCAGTACTTCAAACCCTAGTGTTTCAGCGAACACAACGATCGGTAGCAAATCACATTTACTGTTGCTTTCCTTGTAGTTAAAACAATGCAGAAGAATGAGGTGAATTCAGAATCGGTATAAAAACTATGAGAAAATGGGCTACTATTTATCGCCAACATATTGAGTACAAACGAAAAGGTGCAACTCTTCAGAAGTCAGGTCATAACGTAAATGGCCAATTACGGGAAACTTAATTTTCCATTACAAAAATGAATAATTTGGATCTAATATTTTTTGTCCGTTATAAAAATGTATATTTATAATATTACATTAATATTTACTATTAGAAATTAAATTTGGTACAAAAAATTAATCAATCAATCATTTGATCTAAAGCGGAAGCCGAGCGAGTGAGCGACAACAACATGAGGCTTACTTTCTTCTTGACTCTTTAAGAGTTAGAAGAAGAGCAAATGCATATATATCCATCAAAAGTCTTTTCCTCTTCCAATATGAGACAATATCCCTTTGTCAAAGAGGGAAACTCAAATATTTTATTTTGAGAATTTTTCACAAGGCATTCATTAAGACTTAATTAGCAATAAATAGAAACCCTTTCCTATATTACGTGATATAGATATATTTTACGTTATTTTATGATGTATATAATGTATTAAACGAATTGTATTCAATAATACAACATGAAATGACGCCGCACAAACAGGGATTCCTGTAAATCATGATTTGTATTTAGGTGTATTAAGCTGTATTAAGCGGAAAAAAGTAACGTTTCAGCGCAAATCATAGGAATGTGAATCTGTATTTAGGTATATTAAGCGGCGTCATTTCACAAAAAACGGGAGTTATACCATAAATTGGTGAGAGAAAAATATTTTGTACCATCTAATAAGGTTTAAATATAGGAAAGTATTAAATTTAAATTTTTTGCTACAAAATAAAAAAAGTTATTATATTATGTAAAATCTTAAAAATGTATTTATATGTTATAAATAGGGTACTAACCTATTCTATAGGTGGTAAAATTTCCTTTTATTTTCCCTCCATTTTTCATTCACCCTCTATTAATCTAAAATAAGCTTAAAACCCCAACATATTTTTCTTAAAAGTATTTTTTTAAAGTACTTTTGGGAAGAAACTATTTTTTATGCTTCTCAAAAATTACTTTAACTGTTACTCAAAAGTTTTTTGTTTCCTTCTAAAAGTTTAACCAAACACCTTAAATTTGATTTTTTTTTTTTAAAAAAAAAAGCACATCTAACTAAAAAGAAGCGTGGCCAAACATGATGCTGATAAATTTGAAGAAATAAATTATTTTGTTTTTTGTTCATCCACAAAACATAAGCTAGATATTTAGTTAATAGTAAAGTCAAAACATAACATACTGAATTCATCTGATTTGTCTAATGAGGAGATAAACAAGACGTAATTAAGCATTTTGTGCACAGTTATAAAAGAACAAAAGACAGCTTGACTGGTCTATATTGGAAATTTATACTTAATATCTAATTTTGATCTAAAAAGATATTTTCATTTAAAATAGACTAGAGAAAACAAAGTGTAAATAAGATAATTACATTTTCTGTCATTTTCTTACATATGAATTGAAAAAACACGTTAATTGGGATAAGAATTGCCAAAAATAGGATATTATATGGCAGTTCACACTCCAGTAATGACTTTGGTTGTTGCCACCTAAATATGTAATGTAATAATAATTGCCCTATGAGTATGTGATTAACCAGTATTATCATTTTTAGGCAAGATGAAAATGACGTTGAACTGAATGATGACCCTTTTTTAATTCCTTGTGTATTTTAGCTCTTTTGGTTTATTTGTTATCTATATATAATAAAAAGAAAGGCAAAAGCATAGTATTCAAGCGGCATAATCACAAAAAGCCAAATGGCATTGTTAAGACAAAAATAACTACCTTTTAACTAATTTTTTTAAAAATTTTGAATTAATTAATTACTCTTTTTGAATTAATAAATATAAATATATATAATTAGCTATATTAAAAAATAAATATATAAAAAAATAACTACCCATTCAAATTAAGGAGTAATTTATAGTTGATGTTTTAGAGTTATTTTAAAATTAAAAAAAAAACATAAATTAGCTACAGTAAAAAAACGAAAATATTAATTAAAAAAACTACCTATTCAAGTTGGGGAATAGTTTCAAATTTAGAATTTTAAAATTATTTTAAAAGAATATTATTAAGACAAGTAACATAATCACAAAGAGCCAAGTGGCATTGTTAGGACAATAAACTACCTTTTAACTAAAAAACTTTTTAAAATTTTGAATTAATTAGTTACT
This sequence comes from Nicotiana noctiflora, assembly GCA_032618575.1. Lineage (NCBI taxonomy): Eukaryota > Viridiplantae > Streptophyta > Magnoliopsida > Solanales > Solanaceae > Nicotiana > Nicotiana noctiflora. The sequence continues at coordinate 14,243 of JASVEL010011170.1, forward strand.
CTTTTGAATTAATAAATATAAATATATTATAATTAGATATATTAAAAAAAAAATTACCCAAAATATAATTACCCATTCAAATTAAGTAGTAATTTATAGTTGGTGTTATAAAGTTATTAAAAAAAAATTAAATTAGCTACAATAAAAAAACAAAAATTTTAATTAAAAAAATTACCCATTCAAGTTGTCGAATAGTTTCAATTTAGAATTTAACATTATTTTAAAATTATTTTAAAAGAATATTATTAAGACAAATGGCATAATCAGAAAAAGCCAAGTGATATTGTTAAGAAAACAATACCTTTTGACTAAAAAACTTTTTAAAATTTGAATTAATTAGTTACTCTTTTTGAATTAATAAATATAAATATATTATAATTTGCTGAATTACAAAACGAAAAAAAACTACCCACTCAAATTGGAGAGTAGTTTATAGTTGGTGTTTTAATATATATAAATATAAATATTTATATTTATATATTACTAAAAGGAGAGGAAAAATCTATTTTCCTAAGCTAAGTGGCAACCTAAGAAAAGCTACATGACATAATCAGTTAATAAATAAGTTATTGGTTACTCCTTTTGAATTTAAATATATATATATATATATATATATATATATATATATATATATATATATATATATATATATATATATATATATATATATATATAACATAAAAATAATAAAAACATACAAAACTATCCCATATAGGATCAAACAAGTCTGATCATAATTTAATTTAATTTTATTAATATTATTTTAATATTGACCGTGCATCGCGCGGGTTCAACTACCAGTTTCACTTTAACATTAGAAGTTCATCAAATTTATAGAAATGCTAGTTGACGTTTTTTAAGACGAATAATGGAGTCAATCAATTTAACCCTTTTTCCTATTTGTAGTATATTTGCGCAAGATTCTAAAAGCTATTTATTTTGAAAAATATTTTTAAAGAAGTACTTTTAGTAAGAATTAATTTGTGTTTGGTTATTAATTAAAAAAATATTTTTGAGGAGCAATTAGTGTTTGTTCATACTTTCAAAAAATATTTCTAAGTGTTTTTTTTTTAAAATATTTTTTAGAAAAGTGCTTTTGAAAAGAAGCTATTTTTTTTTTATTCGAAAAAACTAGTTTTACTTCTACTCAAAATTATTTTTTCCCCTAGTAATAACCTGATCAACCCTTTAACTTTGAAAAAAGCACATTGGCCACAAAAAAAAATACTTTTGACCACAAGAAGTTGGTCAAATATGATATTTATTATAACAACTCTCTTGGGTATCATTGGCAAGACGGATAAGCAAAAGTAATATTGAGATAAAAATTTAGTACCGCCTTATCCTTTTTTTGGCTACTAATCTTCGGATAAGTTATTACGGGATTAAAAATAGTACTTGAGTAACTTATACCTGTCAGAGGCTGGAATAGTAATCTCAGGATAAGTTACCCCTGAGTAAAGCAGTAAAATTGACAATCTTAAGATTAATATAACATATCAAACGGTCAGTAAAAAATAATTTCAGAATAACTAATCTCAGCTATATAACTAAATCTTAATATAACTTATCCCAGTATAACTTGTCTTCAAACCAAACGAACCCTTAAAGATTTAAAACAATCAAGGAATTCTTCAAAAGTTTAACCAATAGTGTAATTCTGTGAAGTTAACTGGAAGCTTTCTATAGTTTTAACAAACAAGAAGGACCTTCTCAGTCATTAGTGAAACTTCATTTTGAAGATTATAAATTTGAGGAAATAGCCAGAAGTCAACAACACAGCATTCGTTATGATACTCAGTGCTGAAGAAACATCAATGGCAGAAGCTTTTGTTTCCTTTCTCATTGAGAGGATTGAAGGAGTATTGAAATTAAACAAAGGCAAACTCTTATGTGGTGCTAAAAAATGTGTGAAAGATCTTCAATCAGAGCTCAAGAAGATGAAGCTATTTCTTAAAGATGCAGAAGAGAAACAAATGGAAAACAAAAAGATAAGTCAAATAGTTGATAATATTCGAAGGGTTGCCTTCAAGATTGATGATAAAGTCGAAGAATATGCGTTTGAGATTGCGAAAAGCCGGAAAATTTGGATCAAAGGATTAATGGCATACTATAAACGTGTTTATTATGGTAGGCAAAAGAAGTTTCAGTTGGAAATGGTAGAATTTAAAGGTAAGGTGAAAGGTTTCACAAGGAGTTTACAACTTCATGGTGTGAAGAAGATAATGCACGAAAAAGATTGCCGTAAATTCGTTGGCTTAGGTAAATGGGAAGAAATTACTATGGTTAAGAAAATGGAGAGTAATTTTGAAGGTTTTAGTAGTATGGAGAGTATCTATGTGTTTGACAAGGATATGGTAATGCAGAAGGCAAAGGTGAAGGATCAACATTTTGAAAGAATTTAGAGTTTACATGTTGCAGAGTTTTATTATCTATTTAAGCCCTTGGTGCATAGTATGTAGTTATTTCTTGACTGTATTTTGATGTTGCGTTGTAAGAGTATTTAGTTTTTGACTGATGGTATTTAAACAGAAGGATTTCTTGTTAGTGTAATTTACTATTCTAATTTTAATTGCATTAAAGAAAACTAGTGCTACTTGCAAAGCTACTGTGAACAAAATCAAGGATCAAACTTCTAAGGAGGGAAGGATTGGGAAAGACCACAAAACAGATAGAGAGTGATTTTGAGACATTATTCATAATATGCAAGAAGGGGGCCTTGGACAACAGTAAAGCTTTCTTTGTTTGGCCTATAGGTCATATGTTCAATCCGTGAAAGCAGTTACTAATGCTTACATTAGGGTTTAGGGTAGACTGTCTACATTATATCTCGGGAATCATGGAGCAACGGTAAAGTTATCTCCGCCTAACCTGTAGAATACGGGTAAGCCGTGAAAGCAGCCACTAATGCTTGCATTATGGTAGGACACAGTTACATCTCGAGAACCATGGAGCAACGGTAAAGTTATCTCCACCTAACCTATAGGTTACGGGTTCAAGTCGTGAAAGCAGCCGCTAATGCTTGCATTATGGTAGGATTATCCATACACCCCTTAGGAGGTGCGATCTTTCCCCTACCCTGCGTTAACGCGAGATGTCTTATGCATCTAGTTACTTTTTTTTATTCCTAATAATATGCGGATATTTCTGGACTATACTTCGATGTTTTGAATGGTATGCAAGGAAACATTTCCATGTAAAATAATGAATGTACGAGACAATCAGCCAAAAAGAAGGTGCTTTTCCATCATACTTATATGCAATTTCACCAAACGTAACATCAGCATTTCTTTTATTGATTATTAACATCAGCGGTGCTTCTCAAAAACAAAAACAAAAACAACTAGTGCTTCTTGATTTCTTTTTCACCACTAATGCTTCTTGATTTACCTATTATCTATATGAGTTATCGATGCGGTCAGTGTATCATCAGCGAGAAGGAATCTTCATAAGGGTCTACTTCCTAGCTCCTGCAAGTAAAGATATCGAATCAAATATAAAGATCATATGAAGCAGTTCAAAATCAGCAAGCTATTTGAAATGACACACATGCACGAAAAGTTCCAATTACTAGAGCACCTAATAAATATTTCGATGCATTGAAGGTTTGATAGATAGAACAATAGCAGAAGCAATACAATCGTTAAACAGTTTCATATATAAATGGCAGGAAGAGATGCATATGTAACGGGAGACAAGGTTAGAAAAGGAAGCAACTAAAATTGTATATATGAAGCCAATTGCATCTTCAATGAGAATATAGACAGGGAACACCCAAGTACTATTAAGGTATATATATACTTGTGTGGGTGTATTCAATGTACTTCTGGCACATAGTAATAGGTATCATAAAGCTCTAGAGAAGTACTGAGGTCAATATGCACATGAAAATAGGAGGCAGATTTCACTGCTGGGCTTGTGTAAGAGAGGAGTAAAGAGATGAACTGACTCTTTAAAGACTTGATGTCTCGACAAAGTTCGCTTCCACAGCAACACTTGAACGCTTTCACTGGATGACTATGATCGGTGAAGTCAATACCATAATCCTGCACCGTTTCATTTCCATAGCTAGTCTACGTCAACAACTAGTTATAAAAGAAATTACACTTATCTTTGACTTATACACATTAAAATGAGAAAATTCTGAAGTCGTAGTGTTCAACATAGATGGGGGCATTACCCAAGTTAACTCTTCTAAAGCATTAACCTTCCTCGTAGTGAAAAAAGCGACCTGCAGTAACATGAAAAAAATATGCTTGATGCAGAATCTCCACGGATTTCTAAATAACGAGGGATACTTCAAAAATCTTGAAAAGAAAGGTGACAAATACATGGTAGTAGTGATGATCCGGAGTCTCTACTTCAACTGGGATCTCAACCAAGTTAGCATCATAACATCTGACCAAGAAAAATTACAATGTGGTTAGTTTCAGGCCACACTGGGAAGAGAAAAAGAAACAACAAATTTTTCTTCAACGTAAATATGATTCTTCGAAACAAAAATTAAAAGCAAAGAACGAGCTATTGATTGCGAACCCAAGAAGAATAATGGGAACTTCTAATGATGCTCCACTGGAGGTTCATTCCATGCCCAATTTACTTCATAAAGAAAGTGATACGAACAAGAAAATCAATAGATTGATTATACCTCTAAATGCCATATATAATAGAAGGGCCGACCCAGTTCAATACCCACTTCGTGGGTGTCTGGGGAAGGGAATACTCTAGGCAGCCTTCCCCCTGCTTTTGCAGAGAGGCTGATTCGAACCCGCGACCTGACACACCACGGCAAGCAAGCTTACCGCTGAGCCAAGCCGGCCCTTCAAATGCCATATATAATGTTGCATCAAATTTGTGGACCAAAGTAATAGAAACAAAGAACAGACCCTTCTGAAAGAGTGAGGGTGAAAATATTTATTCTAAGAATCTAAGAGACCAAGGGTACCATTTGAGTGCTGTGAGAGGAATTATTTTCAAAGTGAAACACAGAAGGAGACAAGACTGCAAAAAGTAAAACACTTTATGAAGTTAAGCCACACATTCAGATGGAAAAAGGGGGGGCAAAGCAGTGAAGAGATGCAGGGAAGAATAGAGAAGTGATGCTAAAGAAGTAATCTGATTACAATTTATCTTTAATGCATGATATTGTGCACATTCTCATGAGATATATAGTACTTAAATCAAAAAGTCATAACCATAACTGTTTCTTAAATGTGTAACAGCTGGTGGACATGAATATTATCTACTTTGCAGAAAAGGTGTACAAGTCTACAAGAAGAAGAAAGGCAACTACAAAGAGGAAGGACGAGAATTGGAGACCAACCTATGGTTAATGAACCTTGCAACATTTCCATAAGAAGTAGCATCCAAACAAAGTGCCTCTTCATCCTTCAGGACACCTTCTGAACCCCAGTCTGCATCTAGCAAAACTGGGTATGTGTGTCTCTCATCAGCGGTTTGCGTGTTTCGCTCATACAACTCCGTGTTGGTCACTATTTCTCCTACATATTCACAGACAAAAGCACCTCTAGGCAAATCCTCCAGTGTCCTGAGCCCCCAACCTTTTCCATGAGCTGTCATAAACACCTGACATGCAGGATAAGAATGTGTCAAGCAATTTCTTAATACTCTAGGTTTCTATAAAAGCATTCAACACGCACAAAACCTTTTCCTTTTCTTTTTTGATAAATCAGACAAGTATAATTTCTATCACACCAAGAGATGGCAAAAAACCAATATGTAAAATATAGGTTTGCAGTTCAAACCACAATCATCTATCATGCTTTCCCTGACCAAGAATTTATATGACATAAAACTTAAAAGTAATTTCTAATACTCCTAACATCATTTTCACTATTAGTGAAACAGCCTCCTCTTTCTTATGTTCCAAATGAGCCAAAGTGGTCGAACCTGAGACCCTTGGTCTGCAATATTTTTCTAACCTGCAATGACACTGCTATGCCTCGCTGAACAACACGATTCCCACATCCCCTGCTGCAGCCGCATTTATGCCAGCACTCTTTGATAAATTTCCTCACCAAATGACCCTTGCACACGCCAGAGATGCTATTGTTCTTAGACCGTTCAAGGGGACAGTCTTCACAATATACTAAACCATGCCTTTGGGGTTCACGATTCATTGAAATGCAATTCTCGAGAAACTTTTCCTTGAGCAAACCACCTGATGTGTAGGCAAATTCACCCCCTGTTTCACCAGCACAAGCACAGGGTATATCTAGAGACAAACAGTCCTCGCTGCAGTTTGAACAACAGTTGTCATCCGATATACGAGCAAGAAGAAACTTCACATATGCATTTTGGAAAATAATGTTCTTAGGTATGTACTTAAAGACAGGCAAGATCTCGTGGCTGAATTCATTGATTAACGAAATCCTATGCTTCTCTTGACCATTGGTGATGTCTTCAAAATAATAAGCAGAACCAAGAAGACCAGGAGATGAGTTGTTTTTCTGAAGAGCCAATGAATTCTTCATCATTGAAGGCTCAAGGAGTTTAAGAACCTTATTAGTTTTGTCCTTTTCAGCACCATGAATCTTAGTACCATTAAAGTTCATCATATAGCACACTATATCCCTATTTCCAGAAGCTGGAAATTTTGGAATTTGAGGTGAGACTTTGATAAGATTCGGCAATTTGAACGAGCCATTGCTAATGTCTGGAGCAAAGTGCAATTCATGATTAGTAGCATCATATCTCACAGTGACTGGATGAAGTTTCTGAGACTCTATCCCAGTTGATGGCTCATTTGCTGGGCTAGCCTTGGTGCCAGCCGTCAGATAGCATTCACACAGATTTTCCATCAGCCTCAACAGAGAGAAACCAGGTTGAGAAAATCTATAAGTCTTTGTATACTTTTCCTTCATCCGCTTCAAGACTGCATCTAAACTTGGTGGACGAAAATCTGATGAGGAATATGGCTTATAGGCAAAGAAGATCTTCACCTCCCCCTTCTGCGAGGAAGCAATATCTAGTTGTGATGAACTTGTCGCACCTTTTCCATTTATTTCTGTACCCAAATATTCAGAGTTGCGAAACTCCCTGTCTTGTTTTTCAATTCTTCTTGAGCCTTCTTCAAATAATTGACAGGAAGGAGCTATTTGTAAAAATTCAAGTCCAAGGAATAGGAGAGAATAAAGCTTCTAGATTATAGATAGCATTCACATTTTTGGTAAGACTGAATTTGACAACAAAACTAAGAGGAACGGAATGCAAATAAAATGATTCCAATCTCAGAAGTACGATTTACCAACAGATATATTTTCCATGTGGTTTTACCCGGAAAGAGAATTTACGCCCCCATCTGATGCAACAAATACTGATGTTCTTTATACACATCTATTTTTCCTTTTCATCAAACAAAATATTAGAAGTTGGACCTACTATGAGCAGAAACAAAAATAGAGTTACTGTAAACCTTAAGCATCTCCATTCAGCTATCTTGCATAAAATCAATTTAAGATTAAGACCCCGAAAGAAGGAGGAGAAATTCTGAATCAGCCCTAATCAACTTCAAAACCCAAGCTCAATGACGAGTAAAAGACGTAGCCTTTCCGATAACAAGTGTTTATAAAAATGTGAATTCACACATTTGCTTCATTCTAAGACGATCCCTAGAACAATACCAAATTCATTGAACTTGCCCTCAGAAAAATAGTAACTTTGGAACTTCATAAAAGGAATGTATATTAGTGGAGAAAGTTGCAGCATAGCAGTTTGCCTATGCTGTCTTTCTTTGGCTTTCAGATTCCACATTAACTTTTAGAATAAAGTTGTTGACATTACCAAGTTAGCCCTTGTCTGTTTCTTCCTTATAGTCAATCATTTCAATATTCATATTCCAATTCAGTACAAAATCACCAAAGCAAGCATACATGACGACAAGAGAAACTTCAAAAAGAAAAATCCATCAAGAGAATATCAACTGAATGGGTATCCAAACTCGAAATAAGGAACAACCCATTCTGAATTCCAAAGTATCAAAACCATGTGTAGGAAGAGAGACAGATGGATCTTATTATCGTAAACTCTAAATATCGAAGGAATACCTGAAGGAGCAACAGCAAGAGGAACATCAAAATCTGGAAGATTATCAGAAAATGGCTCATTTAGAGGCATAGCATCATGAAGGCTGTACTCAACAAGAGCACCTCCGTTGGATGCATCCGAAGAACCTATAACACTTGGCTCTTCCCGGCAATCAAAACACAGTCTCCTTTTAGGTACCAGAGCAGGATATGAAAGAGATGTGTCACCCCTTTCCTTTATAGTCAAATGAGGTAACATAGTAAAAGGTTCTTCCATGTCATTATCAGAGAGCAGTACAACGTCATTAGCCCGCTCTGAAACAGGAGAAGCCTCTGAAGAACTCTGCTTCTTACCTTTGTCCTGATAATCTTTCAAGAGAAGAGGCTTCAGTTCGACATCCTCAGTTTCATAACACTCAGGGGTGAACCCAAACATCTTATGCTTGCTGGGAGGTTGCAACGCTGAAGTACATGTGTCAGCACTAGGACTGGGATCATGTTTAGCAGGTGAGGAATGATTTCTTTGAGAGCAGAACCTAGATCTTTTCAGTGGTGGTTCATTTTCTTCTGGCTCATATTCGAACAAGGAGTTCTGCCTTTCCTGATCATCAGTGAAACTAAAATTCAATTATCACATGCATTCTCATAGGAAATTGAAAGGAAAGATGTGAAGATGAACGGTCTGTGTTTCATTTTGTGCATGATATCAAGATAGACAGAAATATTACCATACATAATCTATAAAAGGGATTAACACATTGCAAGGGGTATCATGTGATGATGAACAATGGAGATAAGCACTGAAGCTTAAGTAATCATAGGGCGCACCTTTGACTCCTCACTGTCTATAAGAGACTCCAAAAGTGCAGAATAATTCTCATCTTCAATAAGCTTCCAGTTTTTGTTGTACAGATGAAGAAGGTTCCTCAATACCGGCTTCACAATTTCTTCAGTATAGCCAAAGACCCCCATTGCCTCACAGGCCCTTTTCACCTTTGACTTCGGTGCCATTTTATATTACCAAAGCAGAACTTGAAGGAGCTCAATGAGGTTGAGGTACTGCAGTAGTTGCTTCCTTTCAATGCAAAAATAGAGTTAAAACGCTACTTGTTGATAACGAAGAGCAAAAACACTACATCTAAATTATAACCACAAACAAGGAAACACAAAAACACCATCCGAATTTTACCAACATAATGGCTGGAAGTACATTAAACTTAAGAATACTAACTTACTAGATGACATTCCAAGTTGAAGGAATCTAGTACAAATCTATTAAGACTCCTAGCATTTTTTTCCAGAAGCTAATAGGAGGTGTAAAATATTGGTCTTATCAAATGCTGCTACATCAATTAGAAAAAGACACCGTATAATTGTTAAGCATCAAGACGATACACTTCAGCATGTACAGAAATTCCTAATAGCGCTCAGTCTGAAACAGCAGAAAAGACTCGAATGCACAATAGTCTCTCATCAACAAAAATACAATTAATGCAGCGGGAGAATGATTTCCCATATTTCACCAAGTCATGTTTCATTACTGACATCTTCAATAATGCTATTTTTTTTTTTTTATCAGTAAACATGTTCCCTATAGCCGAAAACGACAGAGACATGGTGATCACAAGTAGATCCTGCTTGTCAATCTTTGTTCAATCAGACATCTTCCTACCACTAACGAAAAAGAGCTTTTTAATCACAATATGACATTGTTAATACCGCTAAGAACACCCATTTGTCAAGAAAAGATGTTGATGGGTGTTTTAGCCTTTTCAGATACAATATTTGGGGGGGGGGGGATCTATAAGGAATTGAACAAATTATTCCCATGACAGTTGCATGGTTCCACAGAGCAATAGAACATCAATTTAAGAGAAACTGAGTCCCCACTTCAGCTGTGTCACAAATACACTTACTGAAATATTATTCCTTACACAAATACCACCTGCCCCTGCCCACACATGATTACTATGCTTTAAGTTAATTAAGACCATCTTCATTCTTCAACCAGTAAAAACAAATTTGAGGTTCTCTTCAACTGCAACTTTGCTTCCAAAACTCCTTTTACTATTACCTCCCATCCCAAAATGAACAGGGGATTTGAAGTGCAAAGGTCAACATATCTTATTTCTGTGAAAATTTGGACATTCATTTTTTCACATATTTGAAAGTACAATTAAAACAATACAAATCACACAATGCAACAGTTAAAGAATGTTATAAATATTAAAAAAATTATAGTTGACAAAGAACTTGCTCACCAAATAGTAATAGTGTTAAAAACATGCAATTAAGCAAATAAAAGTATACTCTCTAATAATTTAAACTTTCAGATAAATGATAACACACTTGCACCCAAGGATGCAGCCTACAGATAAATGATAACACACTTGCACCCAAGGATGCAGCCTACTGATCAATGAAGTAGATTGAGATTCATGAGGTCTCATATTCAAAACTTAGCGGAGGTAAGAAACAATAAGTGACTTCTTTCCATCTGTCCAAGCCTTGGCAGACAGAATTACCCGACACCTATGCCGGTGGGAGATAACAGGTATCTCGTGGAATTAGTTGAAGTGCGCCAAGCGGACCCAAACACCACGGTTATCAGGAAAAAAAAAAAAAATCACAAACTATAATATGGTATCAGAATCAGCAAAAGACTCCCACCCATTATCAAAAAGAATTCACACGTGCTTGACCCAGGCTGGCACTTAAAGGATGTGTCAAAGACATAAATTAAGTAAATAACAACCCTCTCTCTTTCTTTCTAACAGCTTAAATAAGACCTTCTTCCCAACATTTACCATTTGTCTAAGGGTTGATAGACAAAGTTATCCCATACCCATGTTTGTGAGATATAGCAATTTTATTAGCCTTAAACAAGCTCAGAAGAACACCAAAAAATCCCAAATAGAGGAAACTCTTCTGTTATTTTATGAATATTTGGCAAAAAACAAAAACAGAATAAACCTTTGGTGCACGTAAGAAACAAAACCACTGTAATTTCACCAAATCATAGAAGGAAACCACCTATTTAACAGATGAAACATAAAATAAAAAATTTCAAAAAGAAAAATCACCAACACCGTAGCGTAGTAAAATCGGAACCAGGTGTTATAAAAATAAAAAATACAAATAGCGGAATAACACGACAAAATGTGAAGCAGAGCATATTTTCTGAAAACACGAAAAATCACCAAAATTTCTTTTTCTGAAAACATAAGGAACACAGCAAAAATGTTCTTAGTTCTGGGTTTTTATAAGATTGAAACTACAAAAAAGTACATTAATAAGGAAAAAACATTATATATCATATTTTTCATGCATGAAACCATTTTAGCTATCCAATATTAATGGGTAATATCCCAACATGAATAGAACTCGGGATCATCCTTGTGTAACCCCAAAGCAACACTGATCAACTAGGGTTTTCGTTAAAATTCTGTGAAAAATCCAAAAGAAAATTGGAAAAATTGTTCATGTCACTTAAACTTGATTTTCAATAAAACAAAACTTTTGTGGACCATACTTTGAATGAACAGCAAAAAATGGATAAATTAAAATATCTTTTACTTTGGCACCAAGAAACCTGTTGGCTGTTGGACTCCTTTCTCTATCTCAAGGTTCTTCAAACAGGGGTGAGCCACACTGTTAAATACCAAATGAGACAATTTAGCCTTTTACAAGTTACAGTGAGAATTTCTATCATTTAATCATAGTTAAGTAACCAGAGTTAGGTGATAAATATATAAAAGACATGTGTTTTATATTTATTGGCTTAATAAATATTTATTTTGGAACTTGGTAACAAAATATAAAAAATATGCCATTTAATTATGGTTAAATATGTAAAATGACACATGTCATATATCTATTCGTTCAATATAAATATCTATTTGAGATAATAGTTAATAAAGGTAAAAGAATTACTGGGACATATTTTTGACGGTCGATTGTACGTGCACTAACCTTTTCATTCCAACAGTGACTCTTTGGCCCTCCCAAATGAAACAAAATAATCAATTCAGTAGTACGTTTTTAAGGATTCATTTTTTATTTAATTATTAAAAATGATTAAGTTTTACATGCTGACACTACTAAAATTAGCTAATCGATCATATTACCTAAAAGTTTTATTACGCAAAATTGTTTATGGTACTGTGAATTGTTTAATGGTGTAACTTATCAACATTTGGAATTTACATTAATCCAACAAGTACTTGACACGGAGTTTTTTGCATATATATATATATATATATATATTCATCACTTATTTATAGTTTATTAATAATATAAAGTTTTATATCATTTTTATGCTTAATCATACTAAATTGATGTGGTTCTGTAAACAACAATTATGAGTAAATTTTTTTATTGCTTTAATAATAAATCATGCGGCTTGCTATTACAAATTTTATTATCACTGTATATAACTTAAATTATTAAAAAAATTGTGCTTCCCTACATAAATACCTCTAAATGATCTCAAATATTATACATAAAATTTTTCTTTTTTTGGGGTAATATACAGGCCTTCTTTCTATAAGCTTTTGTATAACAAATGTATGATTCAACTACTAGGAGAATATTTGATTCTCTTCATTCCTTTTTGGGAAACCAGTCTTAATTCCTTAAAACAAACAGAGCCTTAATTGCACTGTCTCGCCAGCTTTTCCAAAGGTACCGCTGCAAAACACTCGTAATTAGGAGTGTTCATGAGTCGGTTTGGATCGGTTTTCTCCTAAAAAGAATTCTAATTAAGTAAGTCGGTTTTTCAAATATTAACATCAAACCAAACCAATTAAGTCAGTTTTTTTTCGATTCGGTAGTTTTCTTAAATATACAACATACACTACCAAACATGCAAACACGTATTCCGGATATCACATTTTCAATGTAACACTATCAAATCAATTGTCTTTTGAGAAATCTATTATTTACCAAGATATATTGATGATAATTGAATCAAACAATGATGAATAATTAATGAATCTATTAAAAATATATTATTTTTAACCCAAAATGGATTCTTACAACAACAACAACAACTACCCAGTATGTTCCCATAAAGTGGGGTCTGGGGAGGGTAATACGTAAACACAGGTCTTACCCCTACCCGAAAGGGTAGAGAGGCTGTTTCCGGCCAAAATGGATTCTTACAATTAACAAAAAAAAACTACTAGTTAAACTAGAATGTAAAGGTAAAGAACTATACTAAAAGTGCAAACTATTAACATTTACCATTAAATTATTGAAACTTTGTATAAAAATATACATACATATAGGTGTAATAATAAATTTTAAATAGCTACTCCTATAGTTGGTTTGGTTCTTTTTTTCGGATTTTTTCTGATTAAAACCAAAACCAAATCAAATTTGATCGGTTTTAAAATTCAAAACCAAACCAAAAGTATCGGTTTTTTTGGTTGGATTGGTTTGGTTTTCGGTTTGGTTTGATTTTTCGAGTTTATATAAACACCCCTACTCGTAATACCGAAAAACAACAAAAGTAACTTTTTGAATTATTTTTAAATTTTTTCTACTCCTCCTTGTTAGCGTATATGGTGAAAACCAAACCGATCCTTAAAATGGAGTATATTCCGCAATATTTGAAAAAACATAATTTAGGTGTTCTATTAGTTTAATTAACATGCAATGATGCAATTTTTATTAAACAAGTGCCTTTTGATTATCAAGTGCAATCAACTTACTTCACGAAGTTAACATCTTATCACCAAATATTTCGAGTTCTTTTTCCTTATTTCTATTTTTCTTTTTCGAAAACCACGGTGATTACATAGAAAATATTACCAATGTCAATGCAAAAATTAACATAGGGTCCCAATTAAAGGTAGAACTTTCCACCATGATTAGTTTATGGGTCCAAATTTGGACGAACACGACCGTTGATGAATACGACAAACAACGAGAACCTTGTAGCTCGACATTCTACACGGCTTTTACAGTAGTGTAGGTCTAATAGGGGGCATTAGGAATATTCCCTACGATTTATCTTTTAGGGATTAGAAGCGATTTATCCCTTATATATAGCGAAAAAACAACCTTGTAAGGCTCTCTCTTTTTCTGCTTTTCCAGCTAATAACACTGACTCTAATACTTGTCTACATAAATGATTGGTATCTTTAATGTTCGATAATTCATTTTCATAAGATCAAGAAATATTATCTACCGTGTTCATCATATATACCTTTTGTTCTAGAGATTATTATACTTAGCTCAGATTTACCCCTTCATTTTCTTTAATTGATTTGTTCAAAAAGGTTCCAATATCTTTTGAGTCAAATAATTTATCGCCGTCTGTGGGGATATTTATTGTTGTGATTTTAGTTTCGTCTAGATCCTTGAAAAGGATATTTGCCTCTTCTTAGCCTCAAAAAGACCAACAATATCAAGAAAGGGGGAAGCAAGATTAAAGGCAATAGTAGGTGTCACGAACAACCTTCTGGATTCCATCAACGAAGACAATAAAAATGCAACGCCAAGCATTAGACTTGGGGGAGATGTCTCAACCCCCCCCCCCCAGCACGAAAGCGTGATTATCTCGCGCGAGAGGGAAACCTCAACATCCGTAGCAAGAAAGCACCACCGGCTTTAAAAAGGCTATTAGAAGAGTGGTTGACAAACACCTTAAGTAGCATAATCGACAAAGCCATTCAAAGGGATATCGGAGGCACAATACACACAAAAACCACAATTATCGCCGATGATCCAGAAACTCCACGCACATGTAACACTCATACTGTCATTGATGCAAATAAGAATGCACTTGCGACCATCTTAAGTAAAATAAAAGAGATGAAAAATGAGAACAAAATGCTCCGGGATCAGATAAAGGAGCATTAGGAAAGGGTCGATAAAATACCAGGATCAGATAAAGGAGCAAGTATCGGTCGTGTTTGGTCACTATTTGTGGTTTTGAGACTAGGGCCGATCTTTTGTTGCTCGATATGGTTGACTTCGATATTATTCTGGGCATGGACTGTTGTCGCCCCATCATGCTATTCTTGATTGACACGCCAAGACCGTGACGCTAGCTATGCCAGGCATTCCATGTATTGAGTGTACCCCCAGCCGGGTTATTTCTTTCCTTAAGGCTCAACGTATGGTTGAGAAGAGGTGTGCTGCTTATCTAGCTTATGTGAGGAATGTCAGTGTTGACACCCTTTCTATTGATTCAGTCCCAGTGGCACGAGATTTCCTCGATGTGTTTCCAGCTGATCTTCCGGGCATGCCGCCCGATAGAGATATCGATTTTGCTATTGATTTATTGCCGGGCACTCAGCCCATTTCCATTCCCCCATATCGCATGGCTCCTCTTGAGTTGAAGGAATTGAAGTATCAGTTATAAGAGTTATTGGGTAAGGGTTTCATTCGACTCAGTGTTTCGTTTTGGGGTGCTCCTATATTGTTTGTGAAGAAGAAGGACGGTTCTATGAGTATGTGCATTGACTATCGCCAGTTGAACAAAGTTACAGTGAAGAACCGGTATCCTTTGCCACGCATTGATGACATATTTGATCAGCTTCAGGGCGCACATGTGTCCTCCAAGATTGATTTGCGCTCCGGTTACCATCAGTTGAAGATTCAGGAGCTAGATATCCCGAAGACTGCCTTCAGGAATCGATATGGTCATTACGAGCTCCTCATTATGTCTTTCGGGCTGACTAATGCTCCAGCAACTTTCATGCACTTGATGCACAGTGTATTCAAGCCATATCTTGATACATTCGTGATTGTTTTTATTGATGATATTTTGGTATATTCCCAGAGTCGGGAAGAGCATGAGCAGCACCTGAGGATAGTGCTTCAGACTATGAGGGAGAAGCGATTGTATGCAAAGTTCTCTAAATGTGAGTTCTGGCTGAGTTATGTGGCATTCCTAGGCCACGTGGTTTCGAACGAGGGTATTCGAGTGGATCTGAGGAAGGTAGAGGCCGTGCAGGGTTGGCCTAGGCCCTCCTCAACTACTGAGATCCGTAGTTTCCTTGGTTTGGCGGGTTATTACCGTCGCTTTGTGGAGGGGTTCTCTTCGATCGCAGCACCTATGACTAGATTGACCCAAAAGGGTGCCCCTTTTCAGTGGACAGAGGAGTGTGAGGCGAGCTTCCAAAAGCTCAAGACGACTTTGACTTCGGCCCCAATCTTGATGTTGCCTATCGGTTCGGGGTCCTATACAGTTTATTATAATGCCTCACGGGTTGGACTTGGAGCGATATTGATGCATGACGGTAGGGTGATTGCCTACGCGTCCCGAAAGCTGAAGGTGCATGAAAAGAACTACCATGTTCACGATCTTGAGTTAGCTGCCATTGTTCACGTCTTGAAAATATGGCGTCATTATTTGTACGGGGTTTCTTGTGAGATTTACACTGATCATCGGAGTTTGCAGCACTTGCTTAAGCAGAAGGACTTGAACATGCATCAGAGGAGATTGTTAGAGTTGTTAAAGGATTATGATATCACTATTCTTTATCACACGGGCAAGGCCAATGTGGTTGTCGATGCCTTGAGTCGTCGAGCAAAGAGTTTGGGGAGTTTGGCATATCTACCAGCCTTAGAGAGACCTATGGCGATGGATGTTCAGGCCTTGTCCAGGCAATTCGTTAGATGGGGTCTTTCAGAGCCCAGCCGGGTTCTGGCCTGTGTGGTTTCTCGATCTTCTCTATTTGATCGCATCAGGGAGCGACAATTTGATGACCCTCATTTGCTTGTTCATCAGAACAAAGTTCGGCGTGGTGATGCTCGAGATGTTACCATCGAGGATGACAGAGTGATGAGGATGCAGGGGCGTATTTGTGTGCCCAATGTAGATGATCTTCGAGAGTTGATTCTAGCTGAGGCCCATAGCTCGCGGTATTCCATCCATCCGGGTGCCGCGAAGATGTATTAGTACTTGAGGCAGCACTATTGGTGGAGACGGATGAAGAAGGATATAGTTGACTATGTGTCTAGATGCCTCAACTGCTAGCAGGTGAAGTATGAGCACCAGCATCCGGGTGGGTTGCTACAGCAGATTGAGATCCCCGAGTGGAAGTGGAAGCGCATCACCATGGACTTCGTATCCGGACTTCCACGGATTGTGAGGAAGTTTGATTCTATTTGGGTCATTGTGGATCGGATGACCAAGTCCGCCCATTTCATACCGATGTGCACTACTTATTCATCAGAGCGGTTGGTGGAGATCTATATTAGGGAGATAGTCCGGTTGCATGGTATCCTAGTTTCTATCATTTCAGACAGAGGCACTCAGTTTACTTCACGGTTCTGGAGAGCCGTGCAGCAGGAGTGAGCACGACATTTCACCCCCAGACATATGGATAGTCTGAGCGCACTATTCAGATTTTGGAAGATATACTCCGTGCGTGTGTGATTGAGTTTGGAGGGTCATGGGATCACTTTTTGCCACTAGCGGACTTTGCTTATAACAACAGCTATCAGTCCAGCATACAAATGACGTTGTATGAGGCCTTATATGGTAGGAGATGTAGATCCCCGGTGGGTTGGTTAGAGCCGGGCAAGGCCAGGTTATTAGGTACAGAGATGGTCCAAGATGTGATGGATAAGGTCAAGGTGATTCAGGATAGACCATGTGCAGCCCAGTCCAGACAGAAGAGTTATGCGGACAAGAAGGTTCGCGATATGGCATTTATGGTCGGCGAGCGGGTTCTACTTCGGGTCTCGCCCATGAAGGGCGTCTTGAGATTTGGAAAGAAAGGGAAAATGAGTCTGAGATTTATTGGGCCTTTTGAGATTTTGAGCCGAGTTGGGGAGGTTGCATATGAGCTTGTCTTACCTCCCAGCCTAGCCGGAGTCCATCCAATTTTTCATGTTTCTATGCTCCGGAGATATCATGGTGACCCGTCGCACGTATTGGATTTTAGTTCAGTCCAGCTGGACAAGGATCTGTCTTATATTGAGGAGCCAGCGGCCATTTTGGACAGGCAAATCAAAAAGTTGAGGCCAAAGAACACTGCTTCGGTGAAGGTCCAGTGGCGGAGTCAGCCGGTCGAGGAGGCGACTTGGAAGACCGAGCAGGATATGCGTAGCCAATACCCTCATCTCTTTGCTACCTCAGGTATGTTTTCTATGCTCGTTCGAGGACGAACGAATGTTTAAGTGTAGGAGGATGTAACGACCCGGCCGGTCGTTTTTGGAATTTACACCCCGATCCCCCATTAACTGCTTTTCCTAAGTTCATTTCTACTATTTTGGTTTGCCGGGATGTTCGGTTCTAGAATTCGGAGTTTTTTGGGACACTTAGTCCCTAAATGAGAGCTTAATAGTTGAAAAATGGTCCATATTTGGAACTGTGTGAAGACGACCTCGAAATGAAAATTCGATGGTTCCGTTAGCTCCGTTAGGTGATTTCGGGGTTGGGAGCTTGTTCGGAATGTAATTTGGAGGTCCGTAGCTCATTTAGGCTTGAAATACCGAAGTTTGAAATTTTTGAAGTTCCGGCCCGATAGTGAATTTTTGATCCGAGGGTCGGTTTGGGATTCTGGAAGTTGCTGTAGCTTCGTCTTGTCATTTTGGATGTGCGTGCAAAATTTCAGGTCATTCGGGCAAGCTTTTGATAGGTATTTGATCGAAAATGTGTTTGGTTAGAATTCGAAGTTCATAAGCTTGAATCTTTAGTTAATCCGTGTTTCCGGCATTATTTTAGGTGGTTTAAGGATTTGAACAAGTTTGAATGATGTTATGGGTCATGTCTGTAGGTTTGGTTGAGGTCCTGGGGTCCCCTAAAGCATTTCCCTAGAAAATAATATTTTTGGTTTGATATTGTTATTCTTTCATGCTACTTTATTAATTGTATGTTACTCCATTTAAATGCCACATTATTTTATAATATACTCATATTTCAATTTATTAGTATTATCATTTTATTTCACTTTTTGGTAAGAAAATATTAAAATTAATTTTGCTTTAGTTATTTTTATTTTAACATATTCTAAAAAGAGAAAAGGAACATTATTTGCTAGCTATTGTAGGTAAAGTTATCTGCACACCTTATGTTTATATCAACTTAATAAAAATATGGCACATATCTTTATATACGATGTTACCACTAAACCATAGTCCATTAATATGTATTTTTACCTTAACTTATCATTTAATTATGAAACTCCTGTATTAGTGTAATTTATTGTACACGAGGACCCTTTACCAGTATACTCTTAAATTAATTGATTAATCAGGGCCATTCAACCTCATCGATCCAACGGCTCATACAACCACAGAATATGCCCCGTATCTCTTTTATTCCTGTTTGGGAAATCAGTCTTTAACTTCTCAAAACAAACAGAGCTTTACAGAAAAATGTCTTTACCATTTCCTCTCAATTGTCTCTCTTTTCCTCAACAGAGAACACCGTCTTACCAGCTTTTCTCAAAAATATACTCATAATAAAGCAAATAATGAAAGTATAGTAGTACAATTTTTAATTTTTTTATATTGTGAAAACCAAACAGGTTCGTTAAAAGACGGAGTTCCTTTCGCAATATGAACAAAGCTTAATTTAGGTGTTTCTAATTAGTAGGCGTTTGGACATACAAAATATTGAAAAAAAAAATAGTATTTGGAGTTAAGTTGAAAAAATGGTATTTAGAATTTAAGATATGTTTATACATGTATTTCACTTGAAAAAAATATTAAAATTTTTGTGAGTGGGGAAATTTTTTTTTTCCGAAGAATTGGAAAAAGTGGTCAAAATTACTTTTTGGTTTTTAAAAAACTCATTTTTTGAAAAACCTCCAGATACTTACAAAATTTCATGGACAAACACATCGAAAAAAAAATTCCAAAAAAAGAAATCTACGGAGGTCCGTAGTTTAACATACATCTTTTTAATTTGAGTTAGGAACTTTTAATTATCAAAGGCATTCAATTCACTCCACGAATTTAACATCATGTAACCAAAAATATGGAGTTCTTATTTTGCTTGTTTCTACTTTTTGTTCACAAAAACTTCAGTGATTACATAGAAAATATTACAGACTAAGTTTTTTTTATGTGACTGAACTCATAAGATTCATCACACATTTAACTTTTATCTATATCAAATATAGACCGGATCGAATAATATATTCATGACCCGTTTTCGACATCCGACCCAACCCGACCGATTACAGCTCCCAGGGGAAATAAACAGAGGGTGTCAGTTAGAGTTAGAACTTGCCAGCATGATTAGCACAAAGAAGTTTGCATGATTCAGTTTAACATTTCACTCAGTATGTGGTCTTATATATATACATATAAAAAAAAAAAAAAAAAAAGGGGGGGGGGGGGGGGGGGGTTGGGGCATGAAATTTGGCTTACTAAACTAATAAATATGACTAAAGACATATTTGAAAATTGGAAAGGAAAGACAAAGTCGTACATACAATCAAAACATAACTGAAGTTTCAATTGATACCTGAAAATTGCATCAAAGACAAAATGAAAACTGAATATGTTTCAGTCACTTAATCAACTGTTACAGTACAAAAGGATTCCCCCATCCCATTGACAATTTTATACACTAACCACTGCTTCTAAAGTGTATCATTCATTTCAGTAACAAAATGATAACCCGAGCTAATGAATTTCCTATCTAATAATCTGCCAGCTAAGATATATAAATATAACATGAATCAAAATCTGATGTTATATCTTTGAACCATTTCTAGCAGTCAATTCTTTTAAACTAGAAAACTATAACAATACATATCATCCTTTGCTTCACTTCCTGTACAGTTTCGGTCGTAGGAAAGGACTATGTCTATGAATGAAAGCAGTAGCTATGGCAAATGACTGCAATGCTGATAGCGTGGAATGAAAATGGATGTAATACAAACCATCGTGGATGTTCGCCATTTTCATGACTGCTGCACTTTGTTTTGAACCCTACAAAATCGAAAAGATTAGCTAGTGACATCTCGATGATCCATTTATATGCACAGTTACTTGATGAGTGACGTAGAGAATAAAAACTATCAATAGGATCGTAAGACAGCGTTGGCAGAAACTATGAATGAGAGTGAAGAGGAAATCTTGAAGTGCATATGCCAAAGGTGAAAGGGCTGACCTGAATATAGAGATCAAAAGTTTGACATTCTCCAGATGTAGATTGTGATGAAGCTTCAGCTCCAGTTTTTAGCACTGTAAGGGGGCATCCAACGTCCCAGCCTCCACAATCACAGTGCCCACCGGAGCTCCATCGCTCCAACAGGCTTGACGGACCAGCATTTCTGCTTCTGGGTCCACCATGAAAACCAGAAGGAATGATAACATCCATACTTGTCGAGCACTCAGTGGTATCACGTGTACAACTTTCCACTGGCGTCGCAGGAGTTGCATTTTTACTTCCAGCCGGGGGTTTCTTGAGAAACTTCAAACCCCAGCCACCCGTCTCTGCCTCCTTAGAGCTGTCATAAATACAATCTCTCATAACAATGGCAGCCAACTCGAAATTTGGCGGAATTTGTTGATCTAAAAGAGCATTGCTGCATGAATAATAATCATCATACATATTTACGGATGGCATCCAACAAGAATCCTCAAGAATGGCACTTGTTCCCCCGAACTTCGATAAGCTTCTCTGCTTATAAGACTGACTAGTTCTGAACACATCTGTTACTTTCTTTGCCAATCTTTTGTTTTTCCTGAGGACATGACTTGTTGGTATCTCATCCATATATTCATCCATGGAACCAAACACAACAAAGCGAGTCTCCATAATCTCTGACTTGGTTGAGCTGAGTGTAACTGAAGTTGACACCGTCATTTTACCTACAAGATGTGATTCTCTTGCAGAGAAGGCACGTTCCTTTTTACCTCCTTGTCGTGAATGAAATGTGTATACATAATCCAGAAACTTATCATCAGGTGAGTCAATCTTCAGCAAATCCGCTGTATAAACATCCTTAGTACCATCTATGGAAAAGACATAATGCGGTAAACCATTTTTCCATCTCCTCTGGAGCATTCCTTGAGAAATAGGGGCAGCTGCCGAAAGAAAAGATTGGTCTGAGCATGTTGAAGTTGTACTAGATACAGAAAGAACCCTTCTGTGATATTCCGGAACTGTCATCTCCTTCTGTAGCTTCTCCGATGAACTGACACTAAAACCACCGGGAGAGCTCATGAAATCAGAAAACACTGCTTCTTCTCTATCATGTATATTTTCCTTTCCAGAATCAACAGTACAGTTTACGGAGCCCAATTGGTTAAGTAAAGGACTGTTTAAAATGTTCAGCATACTCTTACTACCAGTTATTGCACCTAGAATCCACTCTCCAGAAGAGTCCGCGACATAGCTCTCAGCCCCCGCAGCTTGAGGACATTCAATCGCCAGATTGCCATTAGTGCAGATATTTTCATTTTTAATCTCTCTTGAAACTAGACTCTTTGATAAATTTTGCATTTTTGGAGAGAAATTGCATGTGTCTACTCTTAAGGAATGGATATGTATCAATTCAAGACAGCGAAGGAAATATCTTTCATCGAAACTTACTATATGCTTCGGAAGCTTATTTTGTAAGCCAAGAGAACTATGAAAGAACAATTTCTGAGTGCAATTTCCAGAAAAATGTGGATTTCCAAGTCTAAGTAGGTGGTGTGGTTCCGACTCTTTTATTGACAAATTATTTTCCTCTGCTTGTTCTTCCTTGTTCACAAAGTGCAATAAACCTTCTTTCTTAGAGGGTTTGTCCATGTTTCGGTTTTCCATATTCCACCTCCGAGATGGTTAAACATTAGAAGGCAGATAAAAGAACTTTATTCTTTCACGTTGCACTGTGTAAATAACGTTATACAAACAAACCAAAATCCAACAGCTTCTGTAACACTCCGATTCGGATTCGAGGAAATTTTCTGAAACCAAATGGAACAAAAAAAAGACATGAATCAGAAGAAAGAATCTTTATCAATTGTTTACTCCAAAGATTAAAGCTTGATCATATAATGAGCTACAACCCTGTATACAAAATAAAAATCTGACTTTTTAACAACTGAAATAGAGAAAAAGATCATATCTTTTGGCAGAAACAAAGAAGATCTGAGATTTCAAAAACAGAAATCTATACCATAGAGATATATTAGAACTTCTAGAAAAATCTAGGGGTGTAAGTTCTTTGCTCTTCCCAATAGCTGGAAGAGACACAAACAATTAATGCAAAAGAATATTTAGGCATGAACCAAAAGAAACAATCTGGTGCACGAAGCATCCGCGTTTATGCAGGGTGTAGAGAAGGGCCGCAGCCCTAGGGGGTGTGATGTAGGCAGCCTACCTGATGCAAATATTAGGGGCTGATTCCACGGCTCAAACCAATGACCTATAGGTCACACGGAGACGACCTTAACGTTGCTCCAAGGCTCCCCTTCAACTAGAAGAAACAATCTTTACCAAGAATTACTCCAAAGATTGAAACTTGATCAAATAATGAGTTACAACATACTGTATAAAATCTTGTGGTGCATTTTCTTTGCTACTCCCAATAGCTGGGAGAGACACAAACAGTGAAACAAACAGAAAGATTAAAGAAGAATAAACAGTGTTACATTTCTCACAGGGTTCAACCAGATCCTAATAGCAATTTCAAGACCCAAAAAGCCAGTATAAACAACTGCTAGACAAATTGCAAAAAGATGCAAACATAAAAACATGTCCAACCAAACAGTCCAACAAATAGTAAGCAAAAGTACAAAACATCAGAAGTAAAAATCAAAGCTTAAAATCCAACTGACCTCCAAAAAATTGGAACCCCACTTCAAATTCACCAACAAGATCAAAGCTTTTGTTCCAATCTTGTTCAGAAAACTTAATTGCCAGTCAATTTCAAGCCAACTCACAAAAGTGATAAACTGCAACTAAAACAAAGATAAGATTGCAACATTAGTCCCTCAAAAGTCAATTTTAAAACAGGAGTAGAGAAAGAAAAAAAGCAAGAAAGTTTGGCTAATAAAGAAAAAATATATAATTACTTACTCTTACCAAGTATAGCACATGGAACAAAGCTCTACCACCACTTTCATTTCCAACTACAAATACTAACTGTTTTTAGACAAATCATAGTTCTAGAAGAAGAAGCCAAATTAAACACATAAATATGAAGAAAAGGTAAAAATATAAGTTAAAACAAACGCGTAAGCCACGTTCATTTTCATTTTATTTTTTGGAAAAATTAGGTAAATATAGTGTATAGATCACTATCTAGAAAAACAATAATGGTGGGGTCCAAGATTTGCTGAAATCTTGCATTTTCAAGGTCCAATCTATGGAGTAACCCCCTCAACCCCACTACCCCCACATGTATAGACTAGTGAAAACACGAAAGCTACATACAGAAAACATGTATGTATAGGTAGAGAGAGAGAGTCTAAAGAGAGAAAAAGGCAACAAAGAAAAGTGTTAGCTGGTCCGCACAATAGATCAGTCAGTGCTGGACTATTCGGCAACTTGCCACTATATGTCATGGCAATAACCAATTTTTCCCTAAATAAGAAAAACTAATTTCCAACCCCCACCCCCGTCTTGTTCTTTGGATTTTTTTTTCTTTTTTGATTGGTGGAAATAATGTGCAATATTGCTAAACAAAATAAAATTTATTCGATTAGGCCAAGAAAAACAGGTCATTTCTTGCTGGAATTAATAAATTCACGAGACATATTTTGGGGATAATTTGGACCAAGAAAAAAAATTTATTATGCCAGAATTAAGTTCACCAAAGAGACTATAGTGACTAAACCCTCATGACTCATGAGCCACTGAGCAATTTTTTGTTGCATGCTCAAGATAAATAAAGGATGATTTTGATACTATGGATAAATAAAAATAATATTGCGATAAAAATTTAATATTTTTTTTTGTTTGAGTATTAATTTTGGAATAAGTTATTTCATAATTAAAAATGGTATCGGAATAACTTTTACCTATCAGATGATGGAATAAAAATCTCAAAATAAGTTATCTCGGAATAAAGCATTAAAATTGATAATCTCATGATTACTACAACATACCAAATAATCAATATAAAGTAATACTGGGATAATTAGTTTCTATCAGGATATGGCCCGTGATAGAAATGTGTAAAAGTCGAATATTAGAGTTGAATGTCAATAGGTAGTCGAGCATTTTTCTACTCCGTGTCGGGTTTACAGCTAGTCTGATAGTGTCTTGTCTCAGACCACTAGTAGTACATATTGTTTTCGTACTAGTTTTCTGCTCTGGTTTCCTACTATATGGCTATTGTTACTGGATATTGCTATTACTTTTTTCATCTATTTTTCTGGTCCTTTTTAGAATAGGAATAATGTCTGCTTGCACATTATCTTACCTAGATTCTATTTGTGGTATTATAATGGGTTGTTCTTGTATAACTAATTTCAGTATAATTAATTTTATATTAACTGATTTTCGAAGACCTTTTAAGTATTTAAGTTTCATTGTCACGGATTTAGAAAATAAAATGTTTACATGTAAGAGGAAGTGTTGAAAACAAAATAAATAAATAAACGTATGTACTCTTTAACAACTTAATTTGCTAAACAAATGGTTCACACAATTACTAATTCTACAAAGGTAACCACCAAAATGCAAGAAAACAAAAAGGACTCTATAAAAAAAACATATATACCTAACAACCTTGAATCTTGATACCTTTACCCATGACTTTTGTCCAAACATGTGACTTATGTTATCTTGTATAGATATTATTAATAGAATATTGTTGACTTAGATCGCGTAGGAGGTAGGACAAAAGTTTTGGAGGTGTTATGTTCAAACATGATTTTGAAATTAATGTTTATAGATATTGGAAATGTTCTTTTGTGAAATTAATGTTTGGTGGTAGATTCGTCTGTGAAATTATTAAACATTGTCATGTTGTAAATTATTAAATATTGTCATGTTGTAGCTATTTTTTTATTTTCTCTGCGGCGCAAAAAGCTCAATAGATTTGAAACTTGGTGGTGAATTTGGAATATAAAAATAATTAAAACATGAGATATAAAGGAAGAAAGAAAGGGGGAAAGTTTATCTTATTCCTAAATTAAAAAAAAAAAAGAATAATATTTAAATGGCCTTTTATAGTTAGGATGAGTTTTGCAACAATTGACTTTTTATATACTTCCAAAGAGGAAACTGTTTCAACCTAAGTAGACCTGCGATATATTCCACATATGACATACCTATGCTAGAAATTTGAACTTCACGATGAGAGATTACAAATACTTATGAAATGAAGAAAAAAAGATTATCTCATTGAAATTGTGAACAAAAGATATGAAGTCACACACAAAATTGCAATTAAAACATAAAATATTTTGTATTCACATATAATTCATGGAAGGATCACACTCTAAGAGATATAATATGTATAATATTCCTTGATACAAACACTACTTGTTGATTTATAATAACCATACACAACTATACATTCGAATATAATGTCATCTTAGGGTGTGTTTGGTATGAAGGAAAATGTTTTTCATGGAAAATGTTTTCCTAGAAAATATTTTCATGGAAAATGAGTGATTTTATCACTTATTTTCTCTTGTTTGGTTGGTAAGTGGAAAACATTTTCCGGAAAATATTTTCTATGTTTGGTTAGAGAGTAAAAAATAATTTTTTTAGAAAAATATTTTTTTTGCAACTCTCCTACCTCTCCCCCTCCCACCTCCCCCACCCCTCCCCTTCCCGAAGTCTCTAAAAATTGACACAATCTAAAGGAACTAATGTGATGCTTTACTTTTTAACGCAAAAATCACGTATTTTCGAATCGGTAAATTTATAATTTCTAAACCCGTAAACTTCCGAACTCATAATTTTGGAACTTGTAAAATATTGAGTCTTTAAATGATAAATAATAAAATTAAAAACTAAAAAATATATTTTAAAATTTTTTTGGCGGGGAGGGGGGGCTGGGGCGGGGGGCTAGGGGGGGCTGGGGGGAGGGGGCTGGGGGGAGGGGAGGGGGCAGTAAATCGAAAAAAAATAAAAATTTAAATTACAAAAAGAAAAGTAATTTTTTTTGTGCGGGGGGTGGGGGTGGGGGTGGGTGGTGCAGAAAAATAAGAAAACAGAAATTTAAAATTATAGAAAAAAAAATTAAGTTAAAAGAAATTTTTTTGCGGGGTGGGGTGGATGGGTAGTAGGGTGGATGGTAACGGAAAAACTAAAATTTTTCTAAAAAAAACTATTTTTTGGAGAGGGGGTGGGGTGGGTTGGTGAGGGTGAGAATGGTTGAGAAGGAGCTTTGGAAAATATTTTCCCTTCTTTTGATAAGGAAAACATTTTCCTCCAATTGGAGGAAAATGAATTGATAAGGAAAATGTTTTCCATAACATTTAAGCCAACCAAACATGAGAAAATTGGAAAACATTTTCCAGAAAATGTTTTCCTTCATACCAAACACACCCTTATAGGTAAAACAACTTATATTCGTTATGAAAAAAGTTTTTTGGAGTGGCAAGTTCTTCAAGTGATAATAGAAGTCATGAAAATAAATTTTACTATTAGAAAGTATAGTCATTAGGGGTTAAACTTGTTCATGTATTATCCGAAATTGAGTAACTTTACCTTCTATTAAACATTTGATCTAATATTACTTAACTGAATTCCCAGTTGAGGATAATTTTAAAATATGATCGAAGCGTAAGGGATAAATATATACTTTTCCTTCAACAAATTTGAATACATGGATAGGCTAGAATTCATTAATAACAAAGGTAACTATGAGCCAACTTGCTAACAGCAAATGTATGAATAGACTAGAATGCATGTAATGCAAGATAAAATTGAGCAATTTCGGATGGTACATGATCAAATTTACCTTTATTTATTTATTTATTTATTTATTTATATTAGACTTATAACTCGATGGATACTATTTGTATGCCCTACTATTGCTATAAATTAGAACATTGACAACTACAGTAAAATATTTTTATAGTAACCTTGATTGTTACAATATTTTTAAGTTGTTATAGTGAAATGATGTTACAAAAAATATATTTTATAACATAACATGAAAAATTAGTTCCAAAAAAAAAATTGATCATCATAGTAAAGTGTTATTATAGAGAATAACGGTTATATAGAGATTAGACTATATTTTTATGTTAAATTGCATATACCATACTTATTGTTAGTTTAAACTAGCCCAAATATATTCTTAACACATTGTGACATTATCCTAAGACCAAGCTCGCATGGTTTTCCCATAAACCATAAGGTCTCACACCATTAAGAGATTCGTACACCTTATATGTAGACTTTCAATCTTTTTAGCTATCAATGTGGGACTTTGTTCGCACACCAATAATCTTCCCCCACGAACTAAGTTTCATATGGCTCACTACCACAATTCACGTGTCTATTTCCGAGGTTCACTATGTATCACCCACATTGTTAGAATTATAGTACCTGAAGCCTGCAACTAGCTTCTTCTTATGCGCGTGTCTCCAAACAGAGTCTCACACCATCACTTTGCCTTCATATTTGTCTCGCCGAATTTGGACGATGATATCAGTTGTTGGGCTAAATTAGCCAAAATATACTTTTAACATGATATAATATTGTCCGATTTTGAACCAAGTCCGCACAATTTTTTTAAAATGACTTACACCATTAAAAATCTCTACACTTTATACCTAGACTTGACTTCATCACGCACCAACACTTATGATATTTAATTCTTCACAGTGCAGAGTCTAAAACAGAAAACGTTCTTTCTGTTATGCATTAACACCTAGACAACTCTTAAGATGGTGCTTCCACATGGTAATCCATTAATTCACTTAATGGAGTGAATAATATGTTGCTTTCTACTGAAATGACTTCATTGCTCACTTGTAATTGTGCTGTTTGCGACATTGCAATTGTGTGACGACCCAAAGGGCTATCATTGGATTTCTCTCTTATTCCGTACTTCCGAGACCTTTAAAATCTCATTTATAGTTGCCTTAATATGCATGCGCAATCCGGAAGCCGGAAAGTTTTTATGTTGAAATATATGAAATCAGTAAAAAATTTGAAGAATTTTGATATTAATATGGTTAAAGTAAACTTCGGTCAACATTTTTTGTAAACGGACCCGGATCCGTGATTTGACGGTCCCGGAGGGTCCGTAGAAAAATATTGGACTCGGGTATGTGTCCGGAGTCAAAATTTGAGGTCTAGAATCCGAGTAAAAGAATTTTTCTGTTAAATTATTTTCTGAAATTATTAAGGAAAATAGAAATGAAAAGTGATTAAAAGACTGTGGTATCGGGCTCGTATTTTGGTTCCGACGCCCGATACAGGTCTTAAGTATATGTTAAGCGCTTCCTGTGAAGTTTGATCGAAATTTGACGTCGTTTGACGTTTTTCGGACCTAATTATCTAAAGTTAGAAGTTTAAGAAGTTTGAAATGAAATGATGATTTTGAGGGTTGATTCATTGATTTTGATGTTGTTTTGGCGATTAGATCACTCAAGTAAGTTCGTAGGATGTTATTGAGTTAGTGTGTGTGATTGGTTAGGAGCCCCGAGGGCTCGGGAGTGGATTGGAGGTGGTTCGGGGTGTTTTTACACTTAGGAAAGGATCAGATTTCTGTTGCAGACATTTTGTTCTACGCGAACGCGGCCTAGGCTCGTGTTCGCAGTGCTTTAGTGTCCCCTCTTCTTCGAGTTCGCACCCTCTGTCCCGCGTTCGCGATGCCTTGGTATTCCCTCTAGCGCGTTCGCGTAACCTCTTTCGCGTTCGCATAAGTCAAAGGCCCTCTTCATCACGTTCGCGTGGGCCAACTTTTGGACCCCAGTAATCTTCCTCTTCGCGTTCGCACTTTTCCTCTTGTGAACGCGATGGTTGTTAACTTGTGCCTTTCGCAAATGCGACCCTACTATCACGAACGCGTATGGCAATTTCGCCTAGTAATTTTTTTTAAAGTTTTCAAAATAGTACATTTGGGATTCTCCCATAATTTCCACATGAGCTCTTCTCCTTCACCTTCCATAGACAAGTTTGAAGAACCTTTTCCTCCATAACTTAATAGGTAAGTGTTCCTAACTTCATTCTCTCTTAATTTCTTTAACTAATTACTAATTTTCTAGCCCTAAATCATGAAATCAAAGTAGAAATTAGGGGTTTTGGGTAAAGTCAAGGTTTGGGGAATTTTGTGTGAATTCAACCTCAATTTGGGGTCTAATCTTAAAACAAGTTATATATTTGAACTCGTGGGGTTATGGGTGACTAGGTTTTGGTCCGAGCCTCGTATTTAGACCATGTGGGTCCGGTATTGAATTTTGATATTTTTGGAAGAATGCTAGGAAACTCATTTCTAGGCTATGGGATTATGTTGTTGAGCTCTAATTGATACCACTGAATTAATTATGCCTAGATACCTTTGTTTCGTAGCCGGATTGTAGAGGAAAAGCGGTATTGGAGAGTTGATTGCTATTTTTTGGACCGAGGTAAGTATTTGATCTAACTTTGGCTAGAGGGAATAGGATTAGAGTGCTATTAATTTCTATTTGCTAAATGATCGAGTGCGGTATATAGGCATGGTGACGAGTATCTATACACCAATGTCTAGCATGACCGTGGGTCTTTATTGTTACTTATTTTTGGTATATTCCAATTAACTAATGACTTCTACATAAGGTAAAGAGTTGAGGATAAATTGTAAATTTATGGATTTCTTGGAGCGTTGGCTCGAAAGATAAAATACTATTGAGTAAGAAATGAAAGAATCGGTAAAGATCTGATTAAATCCCTTGCCTGGATATGTAAGTTGCTGTTATTGCTTCCTTGCCGGGAATTAGTTGTTTAATTGTGTTTTTCCTTTGTCGGGATATTTCTTGTTATTTTATTTTCCTCGCCCGTTTGGTTGTGATTGCTATTTGGGTGAGGAAGAGTGATGATGCACGAAGAGTCATTCCATGCCATTTTGATTATAATTTGCACGAAGGGTCATTCCGTGCCATTTTGATTATAATTTGCACGAAGGGTCATTCCATGCCATTTTTGATTATTTATGCACGAAGGGACATTTCGTCATCCGATTTATTTATAATTGCACGAAAGATCATTCTGTACTATGAAATGTGAGTTATGAGAGGGAAAGCACGGAGGGTGATGTCGTGCATTTTATTTTATTGCTTTGGGTGAGGATGAGAGTAAAAACACGAAGGTTGATGCCATGCAACTGTTAGTATTCCCGTTTTTGTTAATTATTGTTGTGTCATGTTTCTTATTTAAGTTGATGATTTTTTTATCCGTATTGTACTCCCCCATAGCATGTTTCTCTTCCTTGTTTAACTGTTTAGTTTTGTATTTCTTGCCTTCTATTGCATATATATATATATATATATATATATATATATATATATATATATATATATATATATATATATATATATATATATATATGAATCTGCACATGTTGATTTTGGTAGTCTTGTCTAGCCTCGTCACTACTTCACTAGGGTTAGGCCAGGCACTTACCAGCATATGGGATTGGTTGTGCTGATGCTACACTTCTATGCTATTTGCACAGATCACGGTACCAGAGCAGCTTTTGGACCACAACAGTAGCACGTCGAGTGGGAGCTGACTTCAGTCCAGGGATTACGAGGTAGCCTAGGTGCCTTTCGCAGGCCGGAGTCTCTTTCTATATCTTCTGTTTGTTTTCATTGTATCGAGACAGACACGTTATATTTTCTTTCTATTCAGACTTGTTTGTAGTATTCGTTAGTAGTTCGTGAGATAGCGACTCCAGTCTTGGATAGTGAAATATTAACTTCCGCATTTTGGGTTTTCATTTACTTATGTTATAAAAGACTTTCGCTTTCATTTAAAGGTATATTATTGTTACTACTGTTATGTTGTTTTTCAAAAGGTTTAAGTGTTTGTCTTGCCTAGCTCTAACAGTAGGCGCCATCACAACTCTCGATGGTGGAAAATTTGAATCGTAACAAATTGATTAGTTAATCCACTAATAACACTATGTATCTCAATGCCTTGTCTCAAGTGGGGTTTAAGCATTTGCTATGTGTCATTCGAACTTACAAGTTTGAAGTAATAAAAGTAAACAGAAGACGTTAATGCAAGAATAGAAGACTATTATTTTGGTAATGAAGTTATTAAGTGGGCGCTTGGACATAAGAATTACAAAATTTCGGGAAAAAATAACTTTTTTAAGGTTAAAATGTTATTTAAAAATTAGAGTTATTTTGGGCATGTATATAATTTGGGGTTGTTTTTAAATTTTTGTGAATGATCTAAGTGAAAATTTTAAAAAATAACTTTTTATAGTGTTTTTTAAATTTTGCCAAAATTCATGAAAATTAAAAATTTGATGCCACCAAAAAAATTCATGACCAAATGGGCTCTAAGTTTTTCGCCAGATTTTCTTTATGATTTGACATAGTCATAAATGCGTGTTCTCGTAATATATGATTTCAATAGAAACTTGATATCGTTATATGGCAGTAAATATTGAGCTGCTAAAGTCCAACATATTCACAATCATACGAGATTAGACAATATTAAAAATAGTAGTATAGGCCAAAAGGTGCAAGTAGCCTGTATGAAGGATAAAATAATGGAAACTATGCTGAATGAATGTATTTAAAAATAACAGGGTAGACCTAAAATCACAGAGAAAGAAATTATCTCGAAAGATTTACAAACTCTTTGATCTCAATGTAGATTTAACCCTAAATCGCACACGCAATCAATCAAGTAATGAATAGTGAGTAAAGTATCGTTCCCATAAGTACTTATGATCAATTATCAACTAAATCAAGCTAATTCTGATTTATCGAATCAAGAACAATTTAAAGGTGATTTTTGTTTCATGAATTCTACTAATACAGTTACGATTAAAAGAAGAACTAATTAACTAGCACACTAAGCACGAAAGGTTGAATTCAGTAAGAGATAATATTCTAGGGTGATGATTGGATAACAATCCTATCGAATTCTTTGATCAACACGACTTATCAATTTAATGCGGTCATTAACCTGCAAGGACAATAATACTCGTAGAAATTTGAGAACTTCTAATTGCTTATTAAATTTATTCTAAACACTATATTTCTATGAGAATAGAGATAAAAAGAACGCATTATCAATTCCCCAGTGGCTAGGTTCAAGATCACACTTTATTCAAATTTTATTGCAATCCAAAATTACCTCTTTCACGTTCAACTCAAGATTCATATATAGTATTTCATTATTAGCTAGGTAGTAAAATAATTAGGTCAGGATATGAATAAACAACCTAATATGATAAACTAAATCATCAAATCAATCTCTGAATATTAATATTTATGTAAAATCATAACCCCGTAATAAATTAGTTTAGACACACATAGTCATGGTAGCAATCTTAATTAATTTCTAAGAAAAAACAATAATAGAAGGGAAAAAGAAGAACTCAAGATGAACATTGTTTCCGAACTCTTTTATGGCTTTTTTCTGCTTTCAAGTGTGTTCTTGTCTCCCCAAAGTCTTCTCCCAGTTCAAAAAGTGGCTAACTATCATATTTATACGATTTAGGGTTCAGTTGGGGCAAATTTGGCTTTTCCTAATTCGGATTAGAGAAGCTGATTTTTTTCTGCTTGTGTCCGGTCTAGCGAAGGAAATCTCGCTTCGATGTCCCACATTTCTTCTTTTAGCTTTTGTTTCACCAATTTTTTCTCATGTTTGATCCTTTTTCACGGGAGTTCATTCCTACACATAAGAAACACGTAATGAGCATATTTTTACTTTTAAAATAGTGTGAACTCCCGCAATTCACACAAGAATTAATACACAAATACACTCAAAATATGTACTTTTCATCCTTTATCAATAAGGTTGTAATGACCCGGTCGGTTATTTCATGAGTTATGGCCCCGTTTCACCCATTTCTACTTCTTTATGTGTTGTTCAGCTTTCATCGTATCGTGTTGGTTGGTTCGGGTTTGAAGCAGTTTTGGAGGGATATGAGACACTTGATCTTTTAAGTTGGACTGTTAGTTGGAAACGTCAACCTGAAGTTGACTTGTGAGTAAATGATATCGGAATTGGGGCTTTATAGTGAGGATAGCTTCGTTAGGTAATTGACTAAGGAGCATGATCGAAATGTATTTTCGAGATCCTTCGTAGATTTAGGCTTGAATTGGCAAAATTAAAATTTGATATTTTCGGTTGGTAATGAAAATCTTGATATCGGAGTCAGATTAGAATTTCAAAAATTGGAGTAGGTTTGTTGTATCATTCGTGACGTGTGTGCAAAATTTCAGATCATTCGGATGAGATTTGATAGATTTTTGGATCGGTTGCGAAATTCAGAAGCTTTGAAATCCTTAGGCTTGAATCCGAGGGTGATTTGATGTTTCGATGTTGTTTTGAGTGTTCCGAAGGTTGGAATAAGTTTGAATAGTGATGTATGATTTGTTCATATTTTTGGTTGAGGTCCGGGGGCCTCGAGAGAAATTCAAAAGGTTGTCGGAAAGTTTAGAATTTTAATTGAGCAGCTTCAGCTGCTGTTTCTATAATAACTACAACTTTGGCTTGGGGACTACAGGTGAGAGGTCGCAGGTACGTGGAGGAAATCGCAAATACGGAAGTTGGCCTTGAGAGGAATAACTGCATGTGCGGTGGGTTGGGCGCATCTGCAGGACCGTAGGTGTGGTGCCTGGGTACAAATGCGTCCCTGTGGAATTAATGAAAAACTGCAAATGCAGTTATTATGACTGCATACGCGGTCCGCAGAAGCGAGAAAATAAGCCGCATGTACAGGATCCCTGGGCAGAACATATAAATTCTTGCCTTCGCGACATATGGTCATTTTTTCTCCATTTGTGTTCGGACTTTGAGCCTTTTAAAAGGAATTGAAGAGGGATTCGAGGGGTAATACTTGGAGGTAAAGTTTTTGAACTCAATACTCGATTCAACGATAATTTCTAACTGATTAGACATGAAATTAGTGGAATTTAAGGGTTAAAATTGGTGAATTAGAGCTTGTAATTTGAGAGTTTAAAGTGAGAATTTGAGGGGCCATTTGAGGTCCGATTTTGATATTCTTGGTATGTGTAGGCTCGTGGGAGAACATGGTTTCTAGTGATGTAATTTTTATTGGATTTCGAGACATAGGCCTGGGGTCGAATTTGAGGTAAGTAACAATTGTAAATCTTGACCTTATGGTATGAAATCCCAGAATTTTGTAGTGTATCGATAAATGAAGTGATGCACATGCTAAGTGATGAACGTGTAAGCATGATCCGGTAGGGAGTGTGACTTGGTCCGTTCTATAGTAACAGTAGAGTTGCTTATTTTGGTGAACTCTATATGATTCCTATGTAACCTCCTTTATTTAGGCCGAATGCCATGTTTGAGGCCTTGTGCCGAACTGTTTGAATCCTTAGGGGTATTTTACTATTTTCCTCACCATATTTTGATTTGGAAGCATGTCGTCAGTCATGATTTTTTCCTGTTTACTTTGATTCAGCTTTATTACCCTTTTAAATATATGAAAGTTGTTTCGGCTGAGTTCCCTGATTTTTCATTGAAATGCCGAGTGGTTGTGAGGTTGATGACTGAGAGAGGTCAATATATATATATTTATATTTATATTTATATGTACATGAATCGGGTTGTACGTTACTGCGATATACCATTTGGGATGTAGGAGCCCCTACGAAGTCTGCACAATTCTAAGCGTAGTCGACTATATATATTTACGAATCGGGATGCACACCACAATTATTATTATGAGATATCTATTAAGCAGGAATGCTGAGTGTGAGTGTTGATTGATGAGAGTTAAGTCACGAGTGAATGAGAGACTTGCCCGAGAGGCTATATGTATATGAGTGATACCTTGCCCGATGGGTTTATTTATGAACTTACTGTCTTTCCCTTCTTTTATGCCGAGCCTCTGCCGAAAAATATTGAACAAATATTTTAATTAACTTTCATTGAAAACTGAAATTTTTATGAGATGTTTGGAAATAAAACTGCGGATTTGACTTTGATATTTCTATTGAGATTCTATGTTAGATTATGTATATGATTTGAATGCTCGTCATTACACTCGGCCTTTATTTACTTTGGTTACTTACTGAGTTGGCGTACTTACGTTACTCCCTGCACCTTGTATGCAGATCTAGGTGTTAGAGCATCAAAGTGAGAACTTTCAGCAGTTTCTGAGTATTTTTCAGAGATAGCAAGGTAGATGCACGATATTCGTAGCCCTGCCTTTATCCTTCCTATCCTTAGTGTTATTTATTTCAGTATTTTCTTGTATTTAGTAGACAATACTGGACATTATCTTAGTAGCTCATGACTGGTGACATCCGGATCAAACAATATTAATGTATTTGCATTTTTTTCCGCGTATTTTGTTATATTTAAATGAAAGACTTGAGTTCATAACTAATTTGGGAATGAATTTACAAAAGACTTTTATGTTATTTGTGTTGATTCGGCTTGCCTAGTACTGTGATAGGTGTCATCACGACTAGAATAATTTGGAGTCGTGACAGAGGTAGACCTAAAACCACATAGAAAGAAGTTGTCTCCAAATGTACAACATTTTAGATCTCAATGTGGATTTAACTAAAGATAAGCCTTAATGGAGATTTTTTTTATATGTGATATCTACTATTAGTTGGGAATAGATTATATTCTAGTCTTGTCAGATAACTTTTCAAAATAATTATTATTACCATACTTATATATTGTGAACATATTTTCACTATATTTTATTTGTTTAAAAATAAAATACTAGTAGGAGAAGTTTGTATTTAAAGCCTCTATTATTTTTTTACGGTATTCGATATTTGCTTTGAAATCCGACTAATATAGTTTTGTGTTGTAACGTGTTACTTTATGAGTAAAATACTTTTTATCAGATACAATTTTATATCTAAGGTTCGAACCAAAATATATTTAACTTAAATTGAAAGAATATTTGTTATTTCACCACCAACTATTGATGGTGTTCTAAAGCTACTATTAGACCATTATAAAGTGAGGAAATCTCGGCAAATATGTGGGCAGTACAACAACGTATTTTCATTAAAATATTTACTATATCGTATATCTCTGCACCATCTTTCAAATTTGAAATTCAAATTCATAAAATGGACATGAATCCAAAATATGCTCCAATAATTGTGACACTAGAAGGTGCATATTATTTATTTCTTTATAAAAACAGCATCCCATGGATTCAGAATTTAAAAGTTTAAATTCAAGACATGAATACAAAATGAACACTCAATCTTCTCAAATAATAGAAACACATTGTATAAACTCTGCACTTCTTTTCAAAGTTTACACAGTCATACAGCTACTCTCTAGAACGCGGCGCAGGCACCTTACCTAGTTACTTGTCAGTTGGGACACTGTTTAGTCGAATTTTTTTGATAATCTGTATATATAAATAATTTATAAAATTAAAACACCGAATATAAATATAAGAAATGGCATCGCTTGCCATTACAGTAACTTGTTCATTTGTTCACTTCTTTAAATTTTAACACTGCTCTATAAACTAATTTTCATATTATTCATACATAAAATAGCTCGATTTTGAAAACTCAAATTCAGGTAGTGGGACCGAATTAAAGAATCCATAAGGACAAATTTGCAGTATTAATGCAATGAATCTGTTTGAAATCTTGATTGATAGAGAAAGACTTGTTTTTGTGTATGCTTAAAAACTATTTAGCCAACTAATCCTTGAGAAAAAAATGACAAAGAGATACCTTTTTCTTCAAAGTCAAAAAAAAATGAATGGAAAACTTATACTAACTGTTTTAAAGTTGGTTTTGAAAAATGGTTTAGTCAAATATTTGCTGCTCTTAGTTCTTCAATTCCAGATTATGTGGTAGGATAATAGATAATTGGAATATACTTCTCCTGATTTCTCCGCAATTCTTGATGACTTTACTCAATTGGTTCAAGATTTTAAGTAATTGGTCCAATTGATATATAATTTATAATTTTTTTCCACCAAAAGTTGGTCCTGTTAATTTATTTCCCTGTGGAGAAATGAATATATTGGAAGTGTCGATGTGGAAGGTTGTAGTATATACTTAATATTTACATCAAATCAAATAATTTAACTATAGTAGTAAAACCAAATTACTTAACGTATCAGTAAGCTAGTTTAGACAGGTGAATTTATGCGTGGTTTCTAGACAGGTAAACTAATTTCATCCATAAATAATAAAATAATTGAAGAATATTATGATACTTAGCCTCAAAATTTAGATAAAATAGCAGAAATAATGATTCCAGGAAAAAGATTTTCGAACACAGCAATGATGAGATCAAAACCAAGAAAGTAAATAATATTAAGCTTTGTATAGAATATAGTATAAGTTTGCCCGAAAATTCGTGTCATTTACAACAATAATTGAGCCGAGGTCGTATGATCGTGCCCTCCTTTAATGTCAATTATGAGAGCCATTGATGAATGTGTAATGGTAAAAATAAATGTCAAATTCCCGTAACAGGTTGCCGTTCTTAAAGTTGTAGAATATTCTCTATTAAATGCTACCGGACGCAAATCACCTTTATGAACATTCTCTTCCATTGACATGTGGAATAAATGCGTTCAGTGGCCATCTCCGTCTTGGGTTCCACGTGTCCTTCCTTTAGATGACCACGTGTCATATTATATTTTCTCTGTTAGATAAAATAATAAACAAAAATGGCTTTGAGGCGTGAAAATCGACTGTCCTTAAAGAGCTATCGCATGTATACTAGTTTAGGGAAAATACAAACGATTCTCTTCAGGATACAACAAAGTCTTCAATAACACTTGTGATTTTTTATGTCAATTCGTTGGAATTCTTGTGTATTTATAGGCAACCAATAGACCCTTTCAGAAAAGATGTCTTGTTTCAGAAACAGACATAACCTTTTATTCGAATTTTAAATTTAAAATTCAAATAAATTTAATTTTCTGTTACAAAATAAAATAATTAACTTTAGGATCCGACCTGGCCCGCGCCCAAGTCCAAGTCCAAGTCTTTGGTTATATAATATATAAATATATAGTGTACTTAATTGCATACACTTAAAAGTATATATCCTAAATCAAAGATATAAAAGGGACAAATGCTTAAAAAGTTCCAAAAAGAACTTTTCTCTTCCGATGTGGGAAGATTCCCACTTCCAACTTTTAATAACAAACTAACTTACATTCCCTTATACAGATAGTTCCCCCTGCTTTTCGGGGATACAATCTTGTATTACCGGGATGTTGGTAGAAATATTCCTTTGGTGGGAATTACTATAATTTTCTTTGTAGGTTTCTAACAGTTTATTAGGCGCATGTCTCTCCATATTTAATGCCACGAACACATATCTTCTCATGATTCATGCACAGCCTTTGTCAATTATCGAAGTAATTATGGTCATCAATTTAGCCGCCTAAATTTTATACGCATCACCCTTCTCCTATGTACTTCACAATTTCTCAAATTCAACTTGCATCTTTGTTTTCCATCTTTTTCTTAATTCTCTTCAAACCAAAACCCTTCTTGTTATTCTTATTTAGTATCTTCTTCTTCCAAACATGTTGGCTCTTTAGAGAAAAAGAACAAGGCTGAGGACTCTCCTTTTCCAACAGTAGGCTCCATCATCCCCCGAGGTTTTAACACCACAAAAGGCTTCGAAGAAAAATTCTCTACTGATAACACTCATTCATGGGTTGTCAGTAGGTATTCTTCTTCAATTCGCCCTTATAGTATTCCTCCTATGATGGAAGGCTACCGCTATCAGGAGTTTGACATCATTGCCCTTGATCTATCGGAGCGAGTGACCTTCCCAGGGAACATTTTACATATTTTTACGTATTCTTTTACTTTGGGTGTATTTTATTTGAGCGTAGAGCTTGATGCTACTTCTTGCGTTTCCTACATTAAAAGTTTCATTTTCAGTCAATCGAAGTAGACTCGGGGATGAGATTATCTTGAGATTAATGTATTTATGTTATTTATAACAAGCAATAAGTAAGTGTCATAAATGATAAAGGGTATACGAATTAAAGAAAATGACTTTCGTTGAAAGTGACCAATTAGGGATAAAATTCAGGTCGAGCAATAATACCCGATAATTATGGACTAGTACCATACAAGGCACTATATGGCCGTGATAGTATAATATATAAAGCATATTAAAAATGAGTAATATTTTTAAGTAATTTGAGATAATTCTTAATTTTACAGATAATTAATTAATTACCGAATAACGAGATATTACCCAATTAATTAATAAGTAGATAAAAATTAATACCCCCCCCCCCCCCCGAAAACGTGACACAAAGCCACAAGACTAAAAATGACTCTTAGTCATTCTATGCCTAGGTGGCTAACTAAGAACAACTAGGTAAAGACTTAATTACAAACTCTTGTCCATTTTGGACTAGAACCAAAAACGTCTATAACCCAACAAACTAAAAACCTACACCATTTTTCCTAGTTAAAATTTGCTTCAAAGAGAAGAAGCTTTAATTCGTTCCAAATACTACAAAGAACATAAGCTTTATTCGTTCAAAACTTCAAGAACAGAAGCAAAAATTCAATCCAAGTTTTGGGTTCTAAATTCAATCCACAAAGGTTTCTAACTAAAATGGTTAGAATCGTAGCAATGTAAAATTTTGTGGTTTCAAAAGACTATGGTGCAATCTTCAAGAATATTATACGGGAAATGGATTTTCCATACTCCAGGTATGTTAAAGTCATTCCTTCTTCTTTTGGCATGGCCTAAATTATACAGAAGAAACGAGCAAATGTATAATTTTCATAAACGACTCTATTCATAGAAATACTAGGGGTCTCTATATTTTTGATTCCCCAAGTGACATATTATTATATCTTCTATTCACGGGTCTCAAAATAATACGCAGTTGAAAAAGTTATCCGGGAAGAATATTGAGATTATTACATATTTTTCATGCATTTCACTCATTTATACATGTACATTGACCCATGACCAGATGGTGTTATATATACGTAATTATACACATACATACATATGACGTTATATATGCACCACCACTTGATCAGTTGGTATACGTTGATGATGTTGCCGACAGTGGCCGAGATGATATGATGGGATGCCCTAACTGGCTTGATGATGTTATGTACACCTATACCCAT
Organism: Nicotiana noctiflora; assembly: GCA_032618575.1. Taxonomy (NCBI): domain Eukaryota; kingdom Viridiplantae; phylum Streptophyta; class Magnoliopsida; order Solanales; family Solanaceae; genus Nicotiana; species Nicotiana noctiflora. The sequence goes on from JASVEL010011170.1 coordinate 55,435, forward strand.
GCATGACACGACATTCATACACACGTGCATAACATTATCAATATTTCAGAGTTTATAAAGTTACTCAGATTTACACATGGATTTCTTTATCTCATGTTTCATCTATGCCTTTCACGTACAGATTTTCATGCCTTACATACTCAGTATATTTTTTGTACTGATGCCCTATTTCACATGGCATGCATTTCATGCCCGCATGTGCATGTAGGCAAGCTGACGGTCCCCCTTTTTAGGATCCTTGATCAGCAAGGGTTGCCGTGCTCCACTTGATCTGGAGCTGTTTTTTATTTTGGTATGATATGTTTGTATATATATGAGTATGACATGGCTCAGTCCCGTCTTTGTACTGTTACATTTCTATTAGAGGTCTTTGGACAGTATGTCTAGTAGGATAGTATGTGGCCTTGCCTGCTTCCAATTTTGAGGTACATAGTTGTCTATAACAGCCTTGTCGGCTCGCCCTACGTATGTTTCACGTATATGTACGCCTGCCTTTTTGGACAGGTTTCATTCATGTATATTATTCTCGCAATTTAACAAATATTATTCAGGTTTATATCTTAGACGCATGTTTACGGGTGTTTGACAGGTAGGACTCGGGCACTCATTGTATCCCATCAGTTTGGGCCGTGACACTTGATTTCGTGATTGCGGAGTTTTGCTTTCACTACCAAGTATTCTTTGCACATGAGAGTCTTTCAATATGGAGGACGGTTGCCTGCCTTCGATGCATGTGCTAGAAACCTGGAAAAGAGTTATCATTAGCTCGTATAATGAATCTTTATTCCCCCATGATCTTTTTTTTTGGGGGGGGGGGGAGGAGGGGGGTTGATAACGACGTATATCTAGTATATTGTCTTTCGCTAAATATTCTTCTCTGTCTGTATTGATTCTTCATCCTTCGCATATTTTAGCAACTCGATTGATCTTATCGGTAGTGAAAGGCCTGGACCGATGGGTTCAAACGATCTTGGACATTATGATGCCCAAAACTTGTTTGTGGAAAGAATTGGCCCTTAAGTACGGGTGGAAGGCTGAAAATCATGGTAATTCATACTCTCCCTATTTCAGTTTTTCATGTGAAGAACTTGACTAATTTCTTCTATCTTTTTTTTGAAATCACGTCTACATATTGGCTCAGTTGTTGTCCCCGAGGAGGACATTTGGATGATCCTCTTGATGTGGCGAGGCTTCTTCAGGAGACACTTACTCAAGTAGCTATCTTTGGCCCTTCTTTGGGCACAAGTGTTTCATTATATAGTCCCCGACTGGAGAACAAGAAACCAAGAAAAGGCATTCTTCTGCGGTCGGGAAAAAGAATAAGAGGCGAAGACTACTTCCCCCGTGTCATCTTTGAAAGTATTAATCACTAGCCCTCCTCCTGGGGCAGTCATAGACATCGTGGTGGTCTAAGAGGTTCGGTCCCTCTAGGGATCGTGCCTGTGATAAAGGGGATTATTTACACAGAAGGCGGCGTTCATCATCAACTAAATAGAATGCTCATCTGCTAAGTTAACTACTCCAACTGAGGATGACGTCTCGACGCTTTTAGGGGAGTTTGATTTGGAAGAAAATTCCAACTTCTATTACCGGATCCCTGCTGCTGTGCCCAGTACTACTGGTTCGAGTACTGAGTCTCTACCGTCTTTGGTTGGGGAGCATCCATCTACCACCACTGCATTTGATGCAGCTACTTGTCATCCTTTGACTACATCAATTTCATCTCCATCTTCACCAACACCAGCAACTACTACATCACTTTCATCTTTATTAGCTTTTACATCAGCAATTGCTACATCATCTTCCCCGGCTACACACAAGCATGAAGAGAGTGTTCCTCTTCCTCAATACCCAGTTCATGGGAATTTGGGTAAAAATTATGCTGCCCCTTTTGAAGATCTAAAAAAGAGGAGGAATGTTACTTTATCGGTCTTTACTAGGTGCAACCTACTTTCCCGCCTAGTGGAGCTTGCTAACTATCTGAAGCCTCTAGCTTCAGATAAAGATTGGGAAAAGGTTCGGGCACTCTCAGGAGAGTGCCTGTTGAACAATGACATGCATAATTTCGTAAAGATACGTTTTTTTCTTCATAATTTCAACTACCTTTGCATGAATATATTCTAAGTTGCTTATCTTGCTTTGTAGGCCAACTTTCTTGCATCTGAGGGCCTTTAGAAGCTTTTTTCCCAAGAAAAAGGAACTTACTTTTGAACAGAATCAACTTTTGACCAAACGAAACTAGACTGCCCTCCGCCTCTCGGAACTGGAAACCAAATCCACTGAAGCCATTGTTGAGGCTCATTTGCAGCAGGTAGTACCCCTTAGCCAAGAAATTAGCATGATAAGGGTTAGATTTGACGAGTCCAAGGCCAAATAGGCTGAAGTCCAACATGTCGTTCTTGCTGCAACTGAGCATGAGGCTGCCACTATTGAAAAGGTGATTGAATTAGAAGCAATCTTGGACTCAAAAATTGAAGAGTTTACTATAATGGAGACGAAGTTTTCCTAGTTGGAAGAGAACTACAGAAAAACTATCGAGCATAATAGGCTTTATTCAACTATCCATGACCATGACATTAGCCTCCATTCCGTTAGATCCGCCCGAAAAAGCCTCTCTAATGAGGTAACCCAACTCAAGGAAAAACTCAAATGCCGAGCGGCTTCCCTCATTGTTGAAAAAACGTACACCACGTACAACATGAGGAGAAAAAACTTGGAAGAGGTAAAGTAGACATCCTTGACTTTGATGCCTAAATTGCTAAGGTCCAAGAACCTGAGTTGGCTTCTAAAAATGGACTCTCGGTGCAGTCTGATGCTTTTGGTCCCGGTACTAGTATTCGGGAACTAAAGAGGAATCGGAGGATAATGATGCTAATGACCAAAATGGGGAAAATATCGATCCAACAGTGGATCCATCTACTTCTCCTAGGGGCGCAGACACTTCTTATCCTCCTGGTTCCGAAAATGTTGCAGCTTAGCTTTTCTTTGCTTTTTCCCATTCTTGGCACTTTTTTCTGTAAATAAAGATACATTTTTTGTCAAGTATTATTTGAGTTTTATTTTTGTTTGAATATATATATATATATATATATATATATATATATATATATATATATATATATATATATATATATATATATATATATATTGCAAGTCATTATCTTTGCATTTGCTTAAGAATTTTGCGTAAGTTTTTCTTTCGTGCTTTGTTATGCAGAGTTGCAGATGTACTTTTTTGAAGTACTTTAATTCCGAGAATTATCCCTTAACATGAGGGTTTCTATAAGTGTTTGCGCAAGTTTACTTTTTTGCATCTTCTTATATACATATTCGGGTGCATTCTTTCCCTGATGGCATTTTTGTTTCGGGGATAAATTCTTCCGAAACCAACCCTTTAACGTGAGGGTTTTCATACGAGAGGGTCATCTTATATTTACGGTACTTTTGAAGAGAACATCTCATCTTTATTATGGCACTAGTATTTGAATTACTTTTTTAACTTTTAAATGACAAAGCTAGTTCATCATTCAGACAAGAAATAAGATAAAAACAAAAAGATTTAATTTCAAAGCTAGTTCTCGGATGGTAAGGTGAATATGTGATCCTTTTTATATTCAAATCTCATGGAAGTTCGTAACCTTTGCAACGATAAATTGCAGCCCATTGTCTCATGCTATTTCTTTCATTATCCCAAACCTGCAAATTGTTTTCCCACAAGAAATATACCGTTTCGCGTTCTCTGATCTTTTGATAAGGACATATTTTTCACCCATTTAGAGAAATAGTTAGTCAAAACTAAAGGAAACCTTACCTTTTCGGGAGCCGGTGGCAGTGGTCCGACGATGTCCATCCCTTCATTTCATGAATGGTCACGGGGACAGGACATAATATAAGGTTTCCGTCGGTTGATGCATTACTAGTGCGTAACGCTGCCACTTATCACATTTTCAATCTTTGGCGTCTTGTTCCATGCGGGGCCAATAATATCCTGCTTGCACCAACTTCAATACCTAGGCATCTACGCGCGAGTGGTTGTCGGTATTTATTCATGAACTTCTCCAATGACGTAATTAGCTTCGGATGCTCCTAAGCACCGGGCCAGTGGACCTTGGAAATATTTTCTATACAACTAGCCTTTCTTGAAGCTGTATCGTGTAGTTTTCGCCCGCAACGCTCGTGATGCCTTATGATTTTCGAGAAACTTCTGTGGCTCAAGGTAATCGATTATTTCATCCCTCTAGTCCCATACCAAACTAGTTGAATTTACCTTGTAATAACTATCTATATTCAGAACCAAGTTTGTCAATTGTATTACCACGCCAGACTCTGCTCCTTTTATTTCCGTTGATTATCCCAAGTTTGCCAACGCATCTACTTCTGCGTTCTCCTCTCTTGGAATATTATTAATTGACCACTTCCGAAGTCGTGCCCCAGAGCCTGGACCTTTATTACATACTTATACACGCGTTCTTTTTTAGTGTCAAATATCTCATAGACGTGATTTACCATCAGTTATGACCAAGACTCAGGCTATGCTACTTCGCCATCAAAATTGACAAAGTTCAACAATAGTTGAACTGGGACTCAGGCTACGTGCCTTCGCCGATAAGTTCAACTACGGTAACCATGACTCAGGCTAAGATTCAGGCTATGCGCCTTCACCATAAAAAATGAAAAAGTTCAAAAACAGTTAAACTGGGACTCAAGCTTCGCGCCTCCGCTGATAAGTTCAACTACTGTTAAACCAAAACTCAAACTATGCGCCTTCGCCATAAAAATGACAAAGGTCAACAACAGTTGAACTGGAACTCAGGCTATGCGCCTGCGCCGATAAGTTCAACTATGGTTAAACCAAAACTCAGGCTATGCGTCTGTGCCATCAAAATTGACAAAGTTCAACAATAGTTGAACTGGGACTCAGGTTACGCGTCTTCGCTGATAAGTTCAACTACGGTTAAACCAAGACTTAGGCTATGCGCCTTCGCCATAAAAATTTACAAAGTTCAACAACAGTTGAACTGGGACTCGGGCTACGTGCCTTCGCCAATAAGTTCAACTACGATTGTACCAAGACTCAGGCTATGTGCCTTCACTATCAAAAATGACAAAGTTCAATAACAGTTGAGCTGGGACTCATGCTACGCGCCTCAGCCGATAAGTTCAACTATGGTTGAACCAAAACTCAGGCTATGCGCCTTCATCATAAAAATTGACAAAGTTCAACAATAGTTGAACTGGGACTCAGGCTACGTGCCTTCACCGATAAGTTGAACCACGGTTGAACCAAAACTGAGGTTATGCAGCTTTACCATCAAAATAGACAAACTTCAACAACAATTGAACTGGGACTCAGGCTATGCGACTTTGCCATCAAAATTGATAAAATTCAACAACAGTTGAACTGGGACTCAGGCCATGCACCTTCGTCAACAAGTTCAACCACAGTTGAACCAAGACTCAGGCTATGCGCCTTCGCCATCAAAATTGGTAAATTTCAACAGTTGAATTGGGGCTTAGGCTATGCGCCTTCACCAGTAAGTTCAACTACGGTCGAACCAAAACTCAGGCTTCGCGCCTTCACTATCAAATCCAGCGAGTTTGTCCTTGCTTGGACCATAAGGCTAGATGCCCTACTTCAAATCTAACAAGTTCAACCACAGTTGAACTAGAACTCGGACTAAGCTCCATCGCCGAACTCAGCAAAACCCAACCTCTAACGGATCAAGGCGCAGGTTAGCCACCCTCGCCGTTCAAGTAAGTACACCCAACTCGAACTGGGATTAGGGGCACATAAAGTTCGGGCCTGGTCAAACTACAAGGCCGCATTTTTTATCATCACGGCTAGTAGTCCGACCGCGCCCGAATTAGGACTAAGGCTAAGCGCCGCTATTGCCCAGCAATGATTCTGACCCGCTCACCCCTAGTCGAAGAAGAAAATCCGCCAACAATCAAAAAGTAACATGACAATCGAAGTCAAACTCAAAGGTAAATAACCCCTTCAAACGCATGCAAAGGAAAACCCAAGGGAGAAACAGGGGAGGTACAAAATAGATACTCAGATACAAGGCAAATAATAGAAAGAAGATTTCATTTATTCATAAAAATAATCACAGGTCATCACCGCTTACACACGACCAAGGCCGGTCAATAAGAAAAAACCAAAAAAAACAACAAACGCCAAGCGGCAAACAAGACAAGAAAAATGCTTCTTTTTACTCGACGCCATCCGCGCCCCCACCTGCGCCATCGTCAGCCTCTTGCATCCCCGCATCAAAACAACAGTCAATATGGGCCTCACGAGCCTTTTGGAACGCCCCCTCGAAATTAGCTTCGGCCACGATGCTGGCCTTCCACAAATTTTTATACACATCTCGTTGGGCCTTAGCATAAACCCAAAGTTCACGAGCATGGCTGGAGGAAGCAGCCTGGTCCCGTAGGCACTGATTCTCTTCCTTCAAGGCTGTAACCCGCTCCACCATAGCCTGAGAATTCCACTTGGAAACACATATCTGCTTCTCGAGGCTTGCCTCCCTAAATGCCGTAATATCCCTCACCAGCGATAGCTAGGACTCGCCAGCGCGGACAACCTCATGCAGCGCCTCATCCCTCGACGAATCATCACTCACCTGGTGGTGCAAGGCCGCGACTTCACCCTCTAGTGTAGCCACCTTCCCGCTCTATGTCACTCCGGCCTCCGCTGCCTTTGCCAAGCCCTGGCGTTCACACTCGACTGCGGCCCTCTTTCCCGCCTCGAGCTCCTCGTCCTTCCGACGGAGCTGCTCATCATGGACATTTATCCTGCCAAGTGTTTGCTGCGCTTGGAGTTCCCACCTCGCCAATTCCTCAACCAGGGCCCGGCTATGGGGATCATTTCTCAAGTGCACGCTCATCTCCCGGCATCGATGCTGGTAGCGGCGATATTTCTCCAACACCTGCAAAAATACCGCCGAGCGGATGTTTGCTCGAATGATGCTCTCCATCTCCAGCAAATAAGACTCCAAAACAAAGGCAACGGTTAGAATGGAAAGTAAAACAAGGCAAAGAAGAAGCAGATCAACATCCGATTACATACCTTCAAGCCCATCACGACCACCTCATTCACCAGCCCGATATCTGTGACGTCCCTCAGCGACGCATTCTCGTCTTCCGATCATTGCAGCCCAAATTGCTGCACCAAACTTGAGCCTTGGAACAATAAGTTTAAATCCGTGGGGACCTCGATGAGGCGAGATCTTTCCTCTACGTGCATGACCAAATTTGTGAAGCGTTCCCAGAATATGCGGATGTCCTCGGGGTCCAAATCTGATTCAGATTCAGACTCTTCTCCTGCAACATCTCTTCCTCATCCCGTCACAATTGCCAACGGGACGCTTGGCTCCCCAACCTCAGTAACCGCTGAGGAACTTCCGCCCATCACAGTGATGGGAGTCACTAAATGAGTCACCGAAGCGACGGTGTCATCATAGTCTAAGCCAGTAGGGGCAACCCCTACTATTTGTTTGCCCCCAAGGACAGGCCCCGTGACCGTACCCTCTTCCGCATCCGCCGGAGGGGAGTCCAAGTTAATTACCATAGGAGGATCCAGCATGAACATGACCCTTCGCTTTATCAGTGACCTCTCCTTCTCCTCCCGTTTGAGGGCGATTCGTCCCTAGGTCTCACAACCACTCACGACCCATCATCCCGAATTACGGCCCGTGGTGTGGAAGGAGCCACCGAAGACTCAACTGATGCCGCCCTCAGTACGTGGCGCGATACTGGTACTGCAATAAGCCGAGCAACTGCACCCGGCCGTTGGAAGGCCAACGGAGGAGCCCAGCCACGACATGCCCTCCCCATCACAAATGAGCAAAGTTGGTAAATAAAGCCAAACCAAAATAGAACAAAGGTAGAAGCCAATTTCTCACCTGTTGCAGGCCTACGGCCATGTCTCTCCCAAAAAGACGCCCACGTATGAACCACCTCAGTATGAGGGAGGACGGCCTCAACCCACCCGCGTATCCCAGCTAATGGAACCGGTGGCGACTTTTCGGCTACAAAATTGACACAAATCAACATTCACGAATGCTAGACATAAGAAAAGAAAGAAAAAAGAATATGACGATAAAAGAACTTACGTATATGGTTCCAAGCCTTCGGGAACCCAGTGGGGCACGCCACTAAATGCTCGGTCCTGATATAGAAGAAGTGCTAAAAAGGGCGGGGGTCGACCTCATCATCCAGCATCGCAGTCAAGCCCCTCGACACATGAGGGCACGCCCGAAGCATGGTGCCACGGACTCTCTGGGGAGCGTAAAGGCTGAGCACATGCTATAGCGTGACCACTCTTCCGGCTAGTTCCCCATACTTCATAAACATCGCCAACAATTTGTAAAGAGAAGGAGTGAGCTAACCCGGGCACACCCCGTAGTAACGATAGAAATCCACCACCAGCATTGGGAGCAGAATCCTAAACCCCAACCTGAAGGGATATGCATAAAAGATGCAGTATCCCCTGCGGTCAGTGTGGACCCTCTCCTCGCTTCTAGCGAGGACGATGTCCGCATTGGTAGGAATGACCCCCTATTCCCGTAATCGAGCTATTTCTCCCCAATTAGCAGGGCTTTATCCACCAGGTCCTCTCCACCATCGGTGGTAAAATCAATCGCCGGACTTCTGGGCTGAGGAACTATCTCGTCAACTGACAGAACTTCTCCAGTCTCTATCTGCTCTGCACCTCCAATTGCCGGAGGTGGCCCTTCAACTACCAGGTAATTGACCGACAAATCCATCGGAAAGAGCATCGCGCGAACTACCTGCCATTACTGATCTATTTTGAAGAGAAAGGAATAGAGTTCAGAGGGCAAGATGAAGGTTATCACAATCAAGAAAAGAAAGGAGAAGATGAATTAGCAGAGCGAAAGAATTTCCTCAGAAGCACTCTCAGATGAACAATGAAGTAATAAGAAATGAATGCCTCAACCTACCTTTATAGGCAATGTAAATTTCTTTCGGGAAATCTAATAGCCACCATTAACTGCATGACCAACCATAAAATGGTTCGATTCTACCAAGACGTGCGCTATTATAACGAGCACCACAAAGCGACTTCTCGGCCATCCGCCAACGCCTCACCGTTGGAACAATCGTAACGGCCTGCAAACGCTGGAGGAATGCACCATACGTCTTCAAAATTATGGACGCTATTAGAAGCGTAACCGATGTACACTTATTTCCCTCGGTCGCATCGCATACGGCCCGTCCCCTGTCGTCAAAAATTACGAACCCAAACAAATGCGAGGATCGGAACGTCAAGAAGTTCGGTATCGCTCAAATTGTGTTAAAAACTTCATAAATCTTTGCCAAGAAGAGGCGCTCTGTCCTGACTGTACGGTAACTTGATAATGTGATGACATGACACCGATATTCTACAAGGTTCAGGCCATCGCAAAAAAGAATTCGATCTCGACCAAAACAACAGCCGACCCCCAATATCCGAGTTTTTCAGATCACAATCGATGAAGTCCGTTCATCGAGCTCGGCCGAAACACAACCTCGATAAATGGAGGGACTAACTGTATGGGTCAGAATCCGACCCCACGACAATTACGAAGTTAATTGCATCTTGATATAATCCATAATTAATAAGGGATATGACCACTTGCTTATAACATGATTCGACTCTCATTCAGTAAGATCGACAAAGGTACGGCCTATCCGCCTCCCCATGGGGACAAAATCTTAGTATGGTCAAGGCCACTCATTTCCTACTCATGGAGCTCACAACTATAAATACTAGAAGAATGAACCCCAGAAGGGGGGCTTCTTCTAGACCACTATTCTCCAGAGAGAGAGAGGGGGAGAGAGAGAGAGAGAGAGAGAGAGAGAGAGAGAGAGAGAGAGAGAGAGAGAGAGAGAGAGAGAGAGAGAGAGAGAGAGAGAGAGAACGCACAATAAGCACCCATCTTATGGGAAGATAAAACACCATTGTAAGGCTCTGAATCTCTTCATGGAGAGGCAGACCAAATCAATATCATCAATAAAAGTTGTTAATGGTTCTTCTCCTATTCTTGAATGTTCATTATTATTTCTCTTACATGGTTCATAGATTATTACGATTTGGTATAATTTACCCTTAACTCATATATATTATTTTGTATTCATAAAGTGTACGATAATTTTGAGCAAATGCATAGAAGCTAGAACATAAGAACTATGCCCAGATGCGAGAAATCAATATCTTGGAAAATATATCAATGATTATTGGCTTATTTTTGTTCTTCTGGTAAAGAACCAGAGTATAAAGGGTTTTTTTTTAATGGTACTATTGTCCATGCAAGTTTGACACATAAGGTTATATGTTTACAACTATCGCATTTAGGGCATTTCAACCACTTAGATTTAGTTCCTCAACTTTAGCTCTTCATAGGTTACAAACAAAACTTCCGCTCTAGAGCCGAAGTTCGACAATTATAAAGTAAAAACTTCAGCTATAGAATTAAAGTTCGTCAGTTACAAAATAAAAACTTCAGCTCTAGAGTTGAAGTTCGCCAGTTAAAAAATAAAAACTTCAGCTCTATAGCTGAGGTTCGCAAGCAAAATAAAAACTTCAGCTCTTGAGCTGAAGTTCGCCAGTTACAAAATAAAAACTTCAGCTCTGAAGCTGAAGTTCGCTAGTTACAAAAATAAATTCAGCTCTAGAGCTGAAGTTTGCCTGTTACAAAACAACAACTTCAGCTCTAGAACTGAAGTTAGCCGGTTATAAAATAAAAACTTCAACTTTAGAGCTGAAGTTCGTCAGTTACAAAAACAAAAACTTGCTACTTCAGTCCCGTCTAGTAAAATGCTGAAGTTTTGCGTGATTGCCTTTGCTACTCCAACCCCGTATGCTGGAGTTACGCGAAAAAATAGGTAGAGTATAATTTTTTTTGCAAAGCAGACACAAATTAAAACGTGACCCAAAGCGGATATAGATGCAAATGTCCCTCCACCCGCAAATGCCCCTCCACCAACTGAGTAGGTGCATGATGGATACTTGTTTTATTTATGTGCTTTAGCTTTGTACTATCCTTAGCCAAAAGATGAGCACAACGAACAATTTAAAAAGTTACAAACATCCACTTTTCTCCAAATAAATATATTAGCATTTGTTAAAAAAAACAGATGAAAAAGTTTTTCAAATTTTTTATCTTTTCAATCAAATATCATTTAGAGAATTTTTTTCCAGTTTCTGAAAATATTTAAAAGCTACTCCGGAGATGCTTCTCAATTTCCACAAAAACTAGAAAAAATCTCAATTAGTTAAAATTCTTTTTTGCAAAAACTGAAAAAAGTATTTCGAAAATAAAAATTCAACACTTCTCGTGAAAAAGCATCCTTGTAACTTAATGCTTGAGAGAAGAGAATAAAGTCACTAGATGAAAGTTTGACTGGTCGTATTCACTGGTAAAGTTGCTACTTTACAGTTTACGTACCAAGGAATCCTACGATTTTGTCAACCCGCTGTGTAAATTTATCTTCAAAAATAGGCCATTTGAGCCAAATGAATTATAGTAAAAAATAATATTAACCTAGTTAATTTTTAGATTGATAATTAAAAAATATATTTTATAAAGTCATTGAAAAATAATCATTATTTTTAAAAAAAAATCTGTACAAAAATATTCTAGTTGAAATACGAAAAGTTCCAACATAATATGTGGATTACAGAGCTCCTACATATAAATTTCCAACAAATTATATTGAAACTTTAGACATTATGTAATTTCAGCACATTATGCTGGATTCTCATATGTAAAAATTCGAACCACAACATATTATGCTGGAGTTTTTCTTGATTTTAAGGGCAATTTTGCTTAGACTTTATTTTTACATAAAAAAATAGCTAAAGTTCGATTACTTTTAAAATGGTAGCTAATTTTCGTTCGCCAGTTATAAATCAGGCTATTTCTCATTTTTTGGCTGAATTATATGTATATCTAGGACCTAATCTTTACGTAAATAGCGACTTAGGATTCATTATATATTTTTTCTGATCGCTATATATAGATAAACTAATAATACATAATTGTATATATATTAAGCGGTTGAATGAGACTACTTAGATTAGTTCTTCAATAAATAAAAAACCAAAAAAAAAAAAAATACACTATGGTTGTCGGATATTCATACATATATGCCTAAAGCAACTATGGATTTCCACGTATTAACAAATTTGTTCAACTTGGTAACTCTTAGCATATAAAACACAAAAGTACGACTTACAACAGCACAACATTTACAAAATTTACATGCCCTGACTGCAGGACATTGAGTGGATTATTACAAATTATTCTTTTATTTTCTATTTCAGTTCACAACTAATTAATATATATCCTATTGAAAATATAGTCCTGCAAAATTTTTTGTATATATAGTTGCAAGAACATATAAAATTAAAGTTGGAAGCTGATGAAATCCAAGATTGCAACTGGATGCAATAGTTGATTTTGAAGGTATTCACACCAATATTATGTTGAAATATACACAACGATTCCACCTCTTCTTCTTTCACCTCCATATGCAGTATGGTAACTAAAATTAACCACAAAAAGAGGAAAAACATAAGTAAATAGTAGTATATATTTTAAGAGTTTAAACTCTTTACGTACACAGATATTATAAGAATAAATATACTGTAAAGTCACCGAAAATTTACTATAGATAACTATTGTTCTCAAAAAGTAGGATTGGTAACTTGAAAAATGAAATATAACGCAGATTACAATTACAACATGTACTAGAAAGAAAGAAGAAGGGAACTTTGGAGCAACGGTAAAGTTGTCTCCGAGTGACCTATAGGTCATAGGTTCGAGCCGAAGAAGCAGTCACTAGTACTTGCATTAGAGTAAGATGTCTATATCACACACAGTACTTCCTCGACCCTATATCAATGCGAGATATATACTTTGTGCACCGAAATATTGCCCTAGTAGAAAGGAAGAAACATATAAATGGTTACCTGTTATATGCAGAAGAGGAGTTATAGCAGCACGCATTGCAGGGTTGTACAAGAGTCTAGTGCAGTTGACTATCTGTACAATAGAGAGGTGTGCACATATCATAGGGACCAGTTGATATGTGACAAATATTGGAGTTGAAAATCCGATCATTGTGAGTAATATTATTCTCATGAGTAGAAGCAGCAACCATATTTGGATCTTGATATATAATACTATTGAACTTTACATCTTGATCACTTGTCTCCTCTTCATGATTTCCATAAGAATTTGCTTTACTTACAGCTTCCCCAAATTCATCATTTCTTGCAAATCTTCCCCTTACTCTTGGCCTGCTATCTGCTAGTGTTTTTCTGCATGCATACTACAAAATTTGGCTTCCAAAATCAAACTCAAGCAAAAACATTATTGCAGTATACCAGTTTAACGTCTATATCCCTATATTATATAAGAATTTTTGCATTATCAAATTAATCATACTACTTAATATATAGGTAAAATTGCTGTCATGTGATCAGGAAGTCACGAATTCGATATGTGGAAATAGCCTCATGCAGAAATGTAGGGTAAGACTGCATATAATATACCTTTGTGGTCCGGCTTTTCTCCGGACCCCACTTATAGTGAGAGCTTAGTGCACCGGGCTGGCTCTTTTTTTTTTCTTTTCTCAATATGTAGGTAACGTACTACTCAACATGTTAAAAGTAGTTAAAATTCTTTAGCGCACGCAAGTTAAATCTAAGTAATAAGAGGAGATATGGACCTTGATTTTCTTGCTGAAATTCCTCTCATTTCGTTTCTTCATGTATCTATGAATCTTCTCCCTCCTATCCTCAACTGAACACCTGCCAGTTTTGTTGTAGGAAGGATCTTCGAAAGTTGTAACTTCTGCAGCCAAAGGGTTAGAACAACCAACAGCACTAACCAAATGCTGACTCTCATTGCTGATTGCCTTCATTGGAAGAAAAATTGTTTTTAACAAAAATCACTAAATAAAAGCTAAATAAGTAACTAAGTTTCACTAAAAATTAAAATCAATACCTGAAGCTCAATAGAACAGTTATAGATTCTTGGCAAGGCATCATGAGGGCAGAAAATTCTACTATTCCCTTCTTGAAATTCCAATTCTTGATTTGGAAATTGGGATCCATAGAACAAAGCACTATTAGCAGCAGCAGCAAATATAGCTGAAGCTTCAGAAGGGTAATTTGCCATAATAGGATCAAGAAGTGAACAAGAAGGAGAAGAAGTAACGACGCGCATGTAAGGCGGAATAGAGGACAATGATTCCTCTGCGTATAGATGGGATAATGGAGGTCCCATAAGCGGAACGATAGGAGGCTGATCTTGATGATACTGATGAGACAAGGGACCAGAAATAAGATCTGTGACAGGGGAATGGTGATTGTTAAGGTTATTAACGTCGAATTGTTCGTCTTGTTGTTGAAGGAAATGGTCAGGGATATTGAAGTTTGTGGATGGTGTGAAGTCTATAGAAGTAGCAATGTCATTCTCAATTTCCTCTTGAGTATCAAATATTATCGACAGATTGTTATTGTTGTTATTGTTGTTATTATTGTCATCGTTGTTGTTGCTATTGTTATCGGTTGTGCTAGTGGCTGCTTTGGTCGAGGTTGTGATAGTTTCATCATTCTTTTCACTAGTGTTTTGGAATTTGTTTAGATCAAGATTTGTACTATAAGAGGATTGCTCATCATAACAGCAGCCATTTGAACTAGAAGCAACTTCTGAATTTTGTATTTCTGGAAAAAGTTCTGACTCACAAAAATTCAGAATTTGATCACTTAAGGGGCTTGGCATCTCTTCCTGCAAAAACAAAAACAAAAACAATAATCAAATTCTTTAACAAGAAAAAGACTTGTTAGTATAGAATAGAATTATACTATATACTTTTCTACTACCTTTTAGTAGAATAGAATCATATTTGTTACGTATATTAGTTAAATATCATTTTTTTATCATGCAAAATGCAAGGGACTCGAGTAATGCCTAACACTTTCATATGTTTATCGACAGATTGTTGTTGAATTATCGACACTTTCATATGTTTATCGACAATAATCAAATTCTTTAACAAGAAAAAGACTTGTTAGTATAGAATAGAATTATATATACTTTTCTACTACCTTTTAGTAGAATAGAATCATATTTGTTACATATATTAGTTAAATATCATTTTTTTATCATGCAAACTGCAAGGGACTCGAGTAATACTTAACACTTTCATATGTTTACTTAATGTTTTTTTGTATCTAAATTATGCAAAAAAGACATAAATTCTCAAGACGAGAGAATCATGTTAGTGAAAGCAATTTCTCAAAACATGAAATTAGAGTAAAAGAATCCAAAGTTGGACAAGCAACTACTAGGAACTTTTTGTAGGAGTAAAAGCCTATTATGATAAGCATGTGACTTGTCTCTACAATTAGAGAACCTTGGAAAAATAAAGAATCATTTTTCATAGTTAGAGAACTTGAGTAATAAGCTTGAAAAGATAAATATTCCATTGTAATCCAAAATGGGAAATGGAAAAGGATAGGTTAGTCAGCCACCCTTTAAGATAGCAAAACTCTTTAAAAGAAAAAAAAAATTAAAAATTGATTAAATCTTTTTAGTCATAAAACCTTTTAGTAATACTTTTCTGATAATTAATGAACGAAAAATTTAGCAAAAGCTTAGTAGAACAATATTTAAATGCCAAAAACATATAGTAGTAAATTTTTCATTACCATGCATGCAAACAGTATGAGTGAAAAAATGAAGGTAACAACATGAAGAGATAAATTGGTAAAATAAAAGGTTAAATTTACAAATGGACAGAATTAAGACAAACAAAAAGTAGTTAATATGATCTAAATCAAGATCTTGAAAGATAACAGAGAAAAACAACATTCAAACTTCTAAGACACCATTTCCATGAAACTTGAATCTTGTTTATATATTTGTAAAAACCTATAAGAAATCAACATAACTTGTTAACGATTTTTTTAATACAAAAAAGAGCTTTATTTTAGCTAAAAAAGAAGTATATATAGGATAAGTAAGCAGTATACATAAGAAAGCTGATGTTCTTGAGGATGAAGCATCATATCCTGCAACATTTTTCTTTCTTGATTTTTAATTTATTAAACTTGAATATTTACACTGAAAAAAAAAACATCACTAAAGAAAGAAATCTGTGATTACCACCTTTTGTGTTACCTTAATGAAACTCATGTTTGTAACCAAGGGAAGAGAGAAATCCATGCAAGAAAAATAGGATGGTTTTTATTTTTTTTTTTTTTTTTGGACTGGAAAATAGAGAGAAAATTAGATTATGAAAATAAAGAAGACGGCTTATGAAAATTTTTTTGGGATTATAACGTGAAAAAGTTGGGGAAGTTGGTCTAAATTGAAATACAAAGGTACGTTAGTTATATAGGTTCATGGATTGACCGTACATTAGAGTCAAACCGAGGTTGTCGGTGGGCCACTCAGTTTTGGAACATTTCATGGTTTTGTGACACGTGGAGGAATGTCTATCTGGCATTTTGATATTCGTTTTTCTTTTTGCTATGCTGTATGCGAAAGATAAAATCACAAAGGACCCAACTCGGTACAGTCTAATTTTCTATTTTTTTTAAAAGGATAGGACTTGCTTTGCAAATCGCAACATTATCTTGTCAAATAGATTTTTTTTCTACTTAATGTATGTAGACCTTACCCTTACCCTGGGATAGAGAGGTTGTTTCCAAATAAATCCCCGGCATCCTTCCCTTCAAGAATTTTTCACGTTGCTCTTGGGGAGACTCGAACTCACAACCTCTCGGTTGGAAGTGAAGGTTGCTTACCACCAGAGCAACCCTCTTGTCTAAAATAATATAAGTAGTTTACCTTAATGTATGCATTAGTGGCTGATTCCACAATTTCGAACATGTGATAGGTCATGCGGAGATAATTTTAATTTACTGTTGGCTGTTGCTCCAAGGATCACATTTTAATTAAGTGATGTGTATATGAAATTTAATTTGTGACTGATCCAATGGTTAAATTAGTGGTTTGATTTGAATACTAGGCGCGTATGAGTAATTTTCGAAAACGGATTATTGGACAGTTTGATGAGTTGATTAGCTAATTAATATGCTTAAAATGTGTTGACCTAACCAGTTTCTGAGATTTTTCAGTCAAAGACATCAAGAAGACACTAAGACAGACTATCCAAATTCGAAACAAGCAGCTCTTTAGAGAGAATTTTATTGTTGCTTTTGATAAAAAAGTTCATTTTTATTCCACAATAATTTAGTCTCGTGTGTGTGTTATAC
This sequence comes from Nicotiana noctiflora, assembly GCA_032618575.1. Taxonomy (NCBI): domain Eukaryota; kingdom Viridiplantae; phylum Streptophyta; class Magnoliopsida; order Solanales; family Solanaceae; genus Nicotiana; species Nicotiana noctiflora. The sequence goes on from JASVEL010011170.1 coordinate 72,734, forward strand.
TCCTATTTGGCCACTTTTGTAAAAGAGGGCTTTTGGAATAAACGTTTGTGAAAGCGATACCAATTCCTGGTTTGGATATGTAATTTAGCATTACTGACTCAGTGCTTTTCGAATATTTCTTCAATTTTAGATGTAAGTGCTTTTGGTACAGTGGAAGTGCTAATATTACTGTACTAACTCCCTAAAAGTGGCTACATTAGTAAATATTATAAAAGGGAAAAGGAAACTAAATTTAAAGAACTTTAAAACGCAAATCCTAGTACGTATAATTCACCTTTTAGTAAGAATCTTCATCCTATGCATGGTTACAACAACAACAACAACAACTACCCAGTATGTTCCCACAAAGTGGGATCTGGGGAGGGTAATACGTACACAGGCCTTACCCCTACCCGAAAGGGTAGAGAGGCTGTTTCCGGCCGACCCTCGGCTCAGAAAAAGAGAGAGAAAATCAACAAACAAACAAAACAAAACAATGTTAGTAAATCCGGGATAAATCAAATAAATAATTATCTAAACATAAAACCAAAAGTAGAATGACATGCAGATAATACCAATCGGTTACTACCATAATAGGCACAATACAATACATTAATTAACTATAGAGATTGCTACCAAACTCCACTCAGCCCCTAACAGAAATACTAAGAATTCTAGAAGGCCCTACCCTACAACCCTAATACTAGACCTCCAAACTTTCCTATCGAGGGTCATGTCCTCGCGGAAATCCCCATTCTAGCCATATCCCGCCTAATCACCTCACCCCAATACCTCTTAGGCCTCCCTCTGCCTCGACTCGCGCCAACCACCGCCAGTCGCTCACAACTCCTCACCGGTGCATCAGGGCTTCTCCTCCGCACATGCCCAAACCACCCGAGTCTCGCTTCTCGCATCTTCTCATCCACCGGGGCCACCCCCACCTTCTCCCGAATAACTTCATTCTTAATCTTATCTAATCTGGTGAGCCCGCACATCCACCTGAGCATCCTCATCTCCGCAACTCTCATTCTCTGGACATGAGAGTTCTTCACAGGCCAGCACTCCACCCCATACAACATGGCGGGTCTAACCACCGCTCTATAAAACTTCCCCTTGAGTTTCTGTGGAACTTTCTTGTCACACAAGACTCCCGATGCGAGCCTCCACTTCAACCACCCCGCTCCTATACGGTGAGTGACATCCCCGTCAATCTCTCCGTCCCCTTGAATCACTGATCCAAGATATCTGAAACTGTCCCTCTTGGCTATGACCTGAGATCCCAGCTTCACGTCCCAGCCTACTTCGCTCGACTCGGCGCTAAACTTGCACTCTAGATATTCTGTCTTAGACCTGCTTAGTTTAAAACCCTTAGACTCGAGGGTCTGTCTCCAGACCTCCAACCTCGCATTAACACCGGCCCTCGTCTCGTCTATCAAGACTATGTCGTCAGCAAAGAGCATACACCATGGCACATCCCCTTGAATATGGCGAGTTAGAGCATCCATTACCAAGGCAAATAAGAGAGGGCTTAGCGCAGATCCTTGATGTAGCCCCATAACCACCGGAAAATGGTCCGAGTCGCCGCCCGCCGTCCTAACCCTAGTCTTGGCTCCATCATACATGTCTTTGATCACTCTGATGTAGGCTTCTGGCACGCTCTTCGCCTCCAAGCATCTCCACAGAACCTCTCTAGGGACCTTATCGTACGCCTTCTCCAAGTCGATAAACACCATATGCAGGTCCTTCCTCTTATCCCTGAACAGTTCCACCACCCTCCTCACAAGGTGGATAGCTTCTGTAGTAGATCGACCCGGCATGAAACCACACTGGTTAATTAAAGAAAATACTTATTTAACTATGGATGTGTTTGGTACGAAGGAAAATATTTTTCTCCAATTGAAAGAAAATGAATTTATAAGAAAAATATTTTTCAAAACAATTAAGCTAAATAAATATGAAAAAATTAAAAAGAAATTTCGAAAAATAAAGAGAAAATAGGTACAGACAAGTAACATGATTTTGGTTTAGCCGCTTGGTATCGGATACCTGCATTAGAATCTGATTATTCCGCATTCATGCCACGTGAAATTCATTTTGAAGATGCTTTGCTTTCTACCACATTTATTTTTCCAATCTCAAAATTCGAACCCGAAAGTTTTAATTAAGAATGAAGAGATCATATTATATAGGGTAAAATATGTTTGTAGCGTAATAAAGTGACACATGGAGCCGAAAACAGATGGGAAGCAAGGCAGGTGGAAATCAAATTCGGGGGCAACAATCTCGGTTGTCCCCAAAGGGGATGTTACTCGTAAAGACGAATAAATGTTTGTCGCCCGATAACATTCAATGGAGAATATTCTGTAGCATTAAGTACATAATCTGTTATAGATAATATGATATTTATAGCCTGCCATTTCACATTCTTCAATGGCTATCATAATTGACATTTAAGATGAGCTTGATCCTAGGACCTTGTTCCCTAGATGAAACTATAAATAGTGAGTTCGATAGCCATTGCGGGGGACGATTTTTATGATAAACTCATGCTACACACATTATTTTGAGCTTAATACATTTTATTTCTCGCTTACTGTTATAAATAATATTGCCTCCAAAAGCTCTGATCTCAGAACTAAGCTATTTGCTATCTCATCTCGATTTTAATGCAAAGTATTGCATTTTATTTATCATTTTACGTGTCAAATCGATTTGTATTACATATAAATGTGTTTAACAGTAAAATGGTATAGTTGAATTTATATGTTTATCTAGACACGTGAATTAATTCGATCATGAAATAATAGAAGAATTGAAATAATGCAATACTTAGCCTTGAGATGAAAATGAAACAACAGAAACAGTAATTCCGGGAGCAGGGCTTCGAGATACAACAATAATGGAATCAAAAAACAAAAAGATAAAATTGTATAAAGCTTTGAACAGATTATAGCATAAGTTTGCAAGAATTGGTGTACTTTACAATTATAATAGAGCTCATTATTTATAGTGCACATAGGAAACAAGGTCCTAGGATCATGCCCTTTTTTAATATCAATTATGATGACCACTGAAGAATGTATAATGGCGGACATGAATGATAAATTCTCTGTAACAGACAGTGTACTAGTGCTATAGAATATTTTATATTAAGTTCTAACGGGTGGTAGGTATTTATTTTATCTTTATAAGCAACATTCTTTCTAGTAACATATGGAATAGTTGTCTTCGGTTTTAACTATATCCCTGTTTCACTCCATTATGCAATCACTTAACATAGCATATTTTATCTTATACAGATAGTCCCCATGCTTTCTGGGGACATAACTTTGTATCACCGAAAAGTTGGTAGAAACATTCATTTTTTCGGGAATTTCACTGACCCCCTCCAAAAAGCTTCTAACGGTTGATTAGACGCACATCTCTCCGCATCTAATTCCCTGAACACGCGTCGTCCCACTATTCAGTATAACGTTTGTCAACTATCAAGGTAATTATGTCCACGAGTTTAGCTGCATAAAGCTTTACTTATATGCATCAACTTTCTTAATTTACACTTCATATATAACACTCCAAATTTTCTAAAACTTTCTTTGCTCAACTTATCTTTCAACTTCAACCTTTCTTTAGCTTCTTTTTTTTAGATAAAAAAACTCTTCCTCTGATAAGAAATGGCATCCTCTTCAACAAAACCTAGTTCTTCAAAGAATAAAGGCAAAGGTGATGATGTTGCTCCCCTTACGGTGAGTACTATCGTGCCAAAGAACCTGATTACCACTAAAGATTTCGAAGAGAAGTTTCCTTCTGCTAACCCTCGTATATGGGCCGTTGGCAAAAACCCTTCTTTTAGTATTCCTGTTGTGAAAGAAGAATGTCGTTGCCAGGATTTAGACATTAGCGCTCCTGATCTGGCGGAGCGGGTAACCCTACCCAAGTAGGGTTTTACATACTTTTACGCGCATCCCTTTACTTTGGGAGCTTTTTCTCTAAGTGGAGAGCTTGACTCTGCCATTGGGAAGTTATATCTCCGCTACTAGATTTGTTTGACTTAAGTAATTCCTCTCGTGTGAATGGTGATTTCTTGTCTTCGGTTCTTGTGCCGAGAAACTCGAGAGGATCTATCTCTAGCTCACGTGACTAACCTCTACAACAACAACAATAACAATCCAGTATAGTCCTACAGAGTGGGGTCTAGGGAAGGTAATACGTACGCAGGCCTTACCCCAACCCGAAAGGGAAGAGAGGTTATTTCCAATCGACCCTCAGCTCAGAAAAAGAAAAAAAAACAAAAAAAAAACAAAAAACAAAAATAAAATAGCATTAGTAACTCCTGAAGAAATCACATAAATAAATATGTAAACATAAACCATAAATAACATGACATGCAAAAGGAAAAGATAAACAAAAACAAAAATAAAAGAGTATTAGTAACTCCAGCAGAAATCATATAAATAATTAAGTAAAATGGCATGCAATAACAACGACCAGTAATTACCATAAGGGGGCACAATACAATACACAAATCATCTATGGAGAGCCCCACCAAACCCCGGCCCTATCCCGGGAAAGAACTGCAAAAAATTCTAGAAGCCCCTATTCTACAACTCTGATACTAGACCTCCAGACTTTCCTATCAATGGTCATATCCTCGGTAATCCGCATTCTAGCCATGTACTGCCTAATCACCTCTCCCCAATACTTCTTGGCCTCCCTCTGCCTTGACTCGCGCCAGCTACCGCCAGCAGCTCACAACTCCTCACCGGGGCATCGGGGCTTCTCCTCCGCACATGTCCTAACTACCTGAGCGTCGCTTCCCGTATCTTCTCATCCACTGGGGCCACCCCTACCTTCTACCGAATAACTTCATTATTAATTTTATCCAACCTAGTGATCCTGCACATCCACCCAAGCATCCTCATCTCCGCAACCTTCATTCTCTGAGCATGAGAGTTATTCACCAGCCAGCACTTCGCCCCATACAATATGGCAGGTCTAACTACAGCTCTATAAAACTTCCCCTTGAGTTTTTATGGCACTTTATTATCACACAATACTCCTGATGAAAGCTTTCATTTCGACCATCTTGCCCCTATACAGTGAGTGACATCCCCTTCGATCTCTCCGCCCCCTAAATCACCGACCCAAGATATCCGAAACTGTCCCTCTTGGCGATGACCTGAGATCCAAGTTTCACGTCCCTGCCTACTTCTTATTCACTCAACTCGGCGCTAAACTTGCACTCTAGGTATTCTGTCTTAGACCTGCTTAGTTTGAAACCCTTAGACTCGAGAGTCTGTCTCGAGACCTCCAACCTCTCGTTAACACCGACCCTCATCTCGTCTATCAAGACTATATCATCAGCAAATAGCATACACCATGGCAAATCCTCTCTAATATGGCATGTTAGAGAATCCATCACCAAATAAAATAAGAGAGGGCTAAGCGCAGTACCTTGATAAAGCCTCATAACCACCGGTCTGATGTAGGCTTCTGGCACGCTCTTCGCCTCCAAGCACCTCCATAGCACCTCCCTTGGGACCATGTCGTACGCCATCTCCAAGTCGATAAACACCATGTGTAGGTCCTTCTTCTTATCACTGAACTTTTCCACATGACGAACCTCTATTCCCCAAAATTGTTCCACGAGGGAATGATAAACTTCAGCTAATGCGGCCACCATGCTCTATTATCTATCATGGATGATGACAATAATGTGGGTAGAATAGCGGTTCGCTACAGTTGCCACCGGTGATATCATTCTCGTAACGTCTTCATCCTTTCCAGAATTATGGTACCGTACTCGTAAGTTCCTTGTTTAATATTACTTTTATTTGAAATTCTCTCATATCCTTATTGACCCGCCTTCTTTCACTTGTTTCAGAAACTCGATGGGATCCTACTTGGGTTGAAGGATTGGACTAGTGGGTCTAAAAAATCTTGGATGTCACTACGCCCAAAACCTACGCGTGAAAAGAACTGTACCTTAAATACAGATGGAAGACCAAATATCATGGTAACTTAGACTCATATAGTCTTTGTTTTTTTGTGTGTGAAAATTGATAAATCCTTTCTTTCTTTGCCGAATTCAGGTCTACCCAGGGTTGTCGTCCCTGAGGATGATGTTTTGTCTTATCCTGATGATACGGTGAGGCTGCTTCAAGAGGAGCTTACTCAAATAGGTGTCTCCGGGTCTGCTTCGGGTGCAAATGTTTCTTCTTAGAGTCACCATCCAGAAGCTGAGTATCGGGCCCCTAGCGTCCTCGGTTGATGAGCAACCAACACTGTATTTTCCGCAACTACTTCTCACCCTTCAATGCTATCAGTTTCATGACCCACTCTTCCATTAACAACTTCTACATCATCTCCACTGGACGCATCCATCCGAGAAGAAGATTTTCCTCTTCCCGAATCCCTAGTTCATGGTAATTTGGGGAAAAATTATGCCTCCCCCAAGAAGATCCGCAAAGGAGGAGGACCGTTACTCTCTTGGTCTCCACTGGATACAATTTGTTGTCCTGGATGGTGGAACTTGCTAAGTATATGAAGCCTTTGGCTTCAAAAAAGGATTGGAAAAAGTTACAGGCTTCCTCGGTTGAGTGCTTTTTGAAGAATGCTATGCACAACGCCGCAGCGATATATTCTTCATTTTTGCTATTTCTTCTATTATTGATTTAATATTATTTTTGAATTTGCATTTCTTGTTTCGTATGCCATTTTTCTTGCTTTGAGGCCTCCAAAGGTTAATTCAAGAAAAGGAGGAACTTAATTATCTCCGAGCGGGATCAACTTTTGGCCGAGCGGGACCAAATTGCTGCTTGCCTATCAGAATTAGAAGCCAAAGCTGCGAAGACTGTTATGTTGGAGGCTCGCTTACAGCAAAGTGAGCATGAAGTAGAAAGCCTTAGCCAAGAGATTCCCTTGCTAAGGGTTCATTTTGAAGAGGCTAAGGCCAAATGGGCTAAAGTCCATAGTGTTGTTCTTGGTGCATCCGATCGTAAGGCTGCCTCCGTTAAAAGATCAAATAATTTGGAGGCAGCCTTGAACTCCAAAACGTAAGAGCTTGCTACTGTCAAACTGAAATATGCCCATCCGGAGAAGAAGTATAAGAGGACCATCGAGCATAATAGACTTTTCAGCTCTACTGGTCGTGATCTCGATGTTAGCCTCCGGTCCGTTAGGTCAGCGGGGGAGAATCTTTCTGTCAAGGCTAACCAACTTAAAGAAGAAATTTAGCACCGAGCGGCTTCCCTCATTTCTGAGAAAACACATTCTATGTGTACCATGAGGAGAAAACCCTTGTAAGAGGCCAAAACAGGTGTCGTAGATTTTGACACCCAAATTACTGAGGCCCTTGAGTTAGAGTTAGCTGCAAAAGGATGTCTTTCGGCCAGGCATGATGCTACTAATTTTTTGGTTTTAATTTTGAGTTCTCGGGAACTGGAGAGGAACCTGAATGTGACGATGTTGAGGGCTAAAATGATGAATGCCGTGATATAACAAATGGCGAATTTACCCAATTCCCCTAGGGGCGCGAATGCTTCTGTTCCTCTGAGTTCCGAAGATGCAGTGGTTTAACTTTTCATTTATTTTCCCTACTTTGGTACTTGTGTTGTGTTGGCACTTTTATTGTAAATAAAAACATCTTTTGTTCAAGTATTGCACGAGTCTTTCTGCGTTCTTTTGTTTGAATATTTTGCAAGTTTTAATCATTGTGTTCCTTCTTGCTTAGGTGTTGTGCAAGTTTATATTTTGCAATTTTTTTTGTTTAAGTATCCATGCAAGTTTGTTTCTTGCTTCTTTTTGTGCAAGGCTTCGAGTGCATTTTTTTCCGAAAGCATTTGGATTCCGAGAATAAGTTCTTTCAAAATTAACCCTTTATCATAAGGGTTTTTATAAGAGAGGGCCTTCTTATGTTTATTGTGATCTTGAAGATGATGTCTCATGTTCATTATGATACTAGCATTTGAAATACTTCTTTAACTTTCAAATGACAAAATAAATTTATCGTTTAGACAAGAAACAAGATAGAAATAAAAGGACTTAACTTTATTCCTTCCGTTTTCAAAAGTACATAAGCATTCTTTATGCTAAAAAGAAACTGCCATTTATTATGCCAAAAAGAAACTGCCATTCGTTATGCTAAAAAAAACTGCCATTTGTTATGCTAAAAGTACATAAGCATTCGTTTCGCATAGTCCCTAGTGATACAACTATGTTTCCAGTTTTCGTATTACGGTTGACATTGCAGTCACTGTTGCCATATCCAAAATCATTCTCCCTAGTGTTCGAATGTGAATAATGTGAATTATTGAACACTTGGAAGTTTTTGCACCTTCGAGCACTCCACTAATGAATTGCTAGATAATTTTTTGTTCGGTAAAACACTTCACTTCCCCATAGGAATTTATGCTATCAAGCCAAAGACTATTAAACAATCCCCTAATGGTTTGCACTTGTGAACAGTCGGATAACCTTTGCTCGATAGCAAACTTAACTTCCAGATGGAAATTTTACTACCGAGCCAAAGATTATCAAACCCCTCCAGAGTGGTTCTTCGCTTGTGTGCCTTGCTATTAAAAGGCCTTATTCGCTACTGTTGAAACCTTCTTCATAGTATGATTTCTATTGCTGCTTCGTTAAAAACCTTTTCAGAAAAACCCGATTGGAACAAAAACTGGATGGAAGGAAAAAGAATGCAGCGTATACTTTTAGTACAAGTGATGTTCTTCAGCAATAATATCTCTTGAGGTGTTCCACGTTCCAGTTGCTTGGCAACTTTTCTCCATCTTGATTCTCCAACTCGTATAAACCTTTCTTAGTGGCAGTTGAAACCCAGTAGAAGCCTTCCTATGTTGGACGTAGCTTCCCTATGTTGAGTATCGGTGTTTTGTGTTACTTTCCTAAGAACCAAGTCTCCCACTTTGAAATAAAGAAGTTTGGCTCTTCGATTATAATATCTTTCTATTCTCTACTTTTAGGCTGCCATCCTTACATGCGTCAAGTCTATGCGCTCATCGAGTAGCTCCAAGTTGACTAGTATTGCTTCATTATTTGCCTCTTTGCTTGCCTGGAAATACCTCAATGTAGGATCTCCTACTTTTATCAGGATTATGGCTTCTAGTTCGCACAAAAGGGAGAAAGGATTTTCTCATGTGCTCGATTTGGCCATTGTTCGGTATTCCCGTAGCACTCCAGGCAGTTCCTCAGGTCATTTATCTTTAGCTTCTTATAATCTCTTTTTGAGATTTTGTATAATCACTTTGTTCATCGATTATGCTTGACCATTTTTGCTCGGATGATAGGGCGAAGATGTGATTCTTTTGATTTTCAAGTCTTTAAGGAACTTTGTGATCTTTGTGCCCTATAAGTTGTGGGCCGTTATCGTAGGATATCTCTTTTGGTATTCCAAATCTGCAAATTATATCCTCCCACAAGAAATCTGCCACTTCAAATTCGCCAATCTTTCTGATAAGGACCTGCTTCAACCCACTTATAAAAATAGTCAATAAAGAAATATTACCTTGTCAGGGCCGTCGGCAATGGTCCGACGATATCCATTCCTCACTTCATGAATAATTATGGAGACAGAACTGAGTGTAATGGTTCTACTGGTTGTTGTACCAGTGGTGCATATCGTTGACACTTATCATATTTTTGTTCGAATGATTTGATGTCTTGTTCCATTCGGGTCAATAGAGTCCTGGTCTTACCAATTTTAGTACCAAGGAGTCGGTGCCCAAATAACTTCCACATATATTTTCGTGGACTTCTCACATAACATAGTTAGATTCGTAATCTCCCAAGCATCAAACAAGCGATCCTTGGAAAGATTTCCTATACAACTGGCCTCTTTTGAAGCTATATCATCCTGCTTTGGCTCGCAGCGCCCAGGATGCGTTGGAGTCTTCGAGCAACTTCCTGTGTTTGAGATAATCAATGATCTCATTCTTCCCGTCCCAGACCAAGTTAGTCGTATTCACTTCATAGTAGCTATCTGCATCCAGAACTGAGTGCATGAGTTGTACTACCGCCCCAAAATCCGATCCCTTCTTTTTCATTTATAAACCAAGGTTAACTAATGCATCCGCTTCTGTATTTCTTCCCTTAGGGATATGCGTAATTGACCACTCTTAGAACTGAACAAGCAGGTCTTGAACTTTTACTACGTATTATTGCATGCACTTCTCTTTGGTCTCGAAGATCCTATAGACCTCATTTACCACCAGCTGGGAGTCGCATTTGAGTTCTATGACCTCGAAATCTAGTCCCCAGGACAATTCGAGTCCTACAATCAAAGCTTCATATTGTGCTTTGTTGTTAGTCAAATGGACCACTCTTATGGACAACCTTAGGGTTTCTCTTGAAGGCGTGATCAATACTATGCCGAGCCCAAACCTCTTTATGTTGGAAGATCCATTCGTAAATATGGTACACACTCCCAATGTGCATTCTAACACCATCACGTCTTCTTTGGTTTCCAGATTCAACAATCCGGACTGAAATCAGGCACAAAGTCGGACAAAATTTGTGATATAATCATAGTCCTAGGTTTATATTCTATGTCAAATGTACTCATTTCGATGGTCCATTTGGCCAACCTACCCGAGAGTTCGGGTTTATGAAGGATATTTCGCAGGGGAAAGGTGGTCACCACAATCATCGGGTGACATTGGAAGTAAGGCCTAGCTTCCGAGCGGTGACTACGAGAGCTACGGCCAGCTTCTCCAAATGCGGGTAGCGAGTTTCTGCTCCCGTTAAAATTTTACTAACTTAATAAATAGGATATTATGTGCCTTCATACTTACAGACTATAATGGCGCTTATCGTTACCTCTGAAATTGCTAAGTAGATTAACAATTTTTCACCTTTCTCCGGCTTTGATAGTAATGGAAGACTTGACAAGTATATTTACAAATACCTTAAATCATGTTGGTATTACGGGGTCCACTGAAGTTGTTCTTCTTTTTGAGTGGTGCGAAGAAACGGTGGCATTTCTTGATGACCGAGAAATGAACCTGCTCAAAGCGACCAATCTCCATGTAAGCCTTTGAACCTCTTTTACGCTTGATAGCTGGTCCAGGTTGTCTTTGATAGCTTTGATTCTATCAGGGTTTACCTCAATCCACCTTTGTGACACTAAAAATCCTAGGAATTAGCCGGAACTGGCCCCTAACGCGCACTTCCGGATTAAGCTTTATATTTTTTTCCTTAGGATATCAAATGTTTCTTGCAAGTGCGTAAGATGGTCACTTGCGTTCAAAGACGAAACAAGCATATCATCTGTATAAACTTTCATGGTTTTCCCAATCTTTTTTCCAAATATCTTGTTTACAAGCCGCTGATAAGTTGCTCCATAATTCTTTAGCCCGAAGGAGATCACAGTATAGCAATACATGCCAAAATTTATTATGAACGAGTGTCACACCTCTTTTTACCGCACCCGCGAGGGTGCAAAGAGTTTTTCCAATTAAAGGACAATCGAGACGGGAATTATATTTTAATTATTTCATAGTCGCCACTTGGGAGATTTATGGTGTCCCAAGTCACCGGTTAAATCCCGAATCGAGGAAAAGAATGACTCTATTTAACAGTCCGCGAACCAGAAATCCGGATAAGGAATTCTATTAACCCGGGAGAAGGTATTAGGCATTCCCGAATTCCGTGGTTCTAGCACGGTCGCTCAACTGTCGTGTTTGGCTTATCTATCCGCTTTTTACAGTTATGTACTTAGTGCAAATTAATATCCCTTTACCGCTTTTATTGTTGATTATGATTTACGAAAGAGAAAGTTACTTAAAAATATGCGTCTGAATCACGTCACATGAAATGCACCCGGATTCTCGACATATTCTTATCCAACATTTCGGGGTTTGGATTTGGGTCGCATGAAATGCACACCCGTATTTAAGAAGGTAGAACTAAAATATGCGCCCGGAGCGATTACCTATTTACACTGTTGAGAAGGACGTGATATTTACTATGAAGCGACACATCTCAAAATCTAAGTATTTTATATGTACAGTTATGAAGGCCTTGCGATTAGTGTAACTATTGGGCGAGGCGCACCTTTGATTCAAATCTAAGGCGAACTACATCCCACTGTATTTTACTTAGGAGTTGATTCCAAATCATTTAAAACTTGCTACAAACCACACCACATGAAATGCGCCTGTGGTTCCTGACACGCTTTATTTGCTCTTGCCCTGAAATTGGGGTCGGGTCACATGAAATGCACCCCCGACTGCTTTAATCTAATTACGTCATTTGGTTGAATAATAACTCACCAATTCCTACAAGGTGACAAAATCCTACTCAACTACAACCCGATCCGAGCAATCACACGATTAATTAGTTAAGTGAGTAGGTTTGAGTCTATGGTGGACAATTATAGGGAAAGAACTCGCTTTGAATTCAAATAATCCTCAAAGAGCTAATGTCCTATATTTTTTGCAAGTTCAAGATATCATTATTCACGGGTGTTCGAATCCTCTTAGGCTTCTTCTTAACCAGGTGGTTAATCTCAATTTCAACACAAGATTGGGTACTAGCAGTTTTGGAAATCTTACGTCATGGGATTTATTTCATAAACTGAACCTAGATGAATCAATGAAGTGAACCAATCCATTTTAAACAGGCTAATACATTCTAATGCTTGTAATAGGACTAAATTAACAGCATCGAATTAATTCTTCATTTCGGATTTGATTTCCATGTCAAGCAAGCCACAATTAAACATTTTGTTCTAGTAAAAAACTAAAAGAGTGTTCATATGACTATAACAATCCGACAATCCCTGATTACAGCTCGAACATTCCTTAATTAACAACAACTGAAGGTAGTTCTGTCAACAATAAAATGTGCTAAGGGAAATCACTCAGATGAATCAAACAGTACTTTATTTATTGCCAGTTTGAGGGATACACTGAGATGAGCTAGAACTGTGTACCTGGAATATGAAATGGGAAGAAAAGTAAGCAGTGACGATGCAGCAACAGTAAACACAGCAGTAACAACAATAGACCAGCAGCAACACTCAACACAGCCCAGCAGCAACACACTAACAACACTGACCAGCAGCAACACTCAACACAATAACCACACCCAAACAAACAATAGTCAACATAGCAGCAGCATACAACAACAGGCCAGCAACATCAATGGACCAACAGCAACCCAAATGACCAAACACTCAGCCACTGCACCAACTAAAACAGTGGCACAGCACCACCACCAACACAAGAACAACAGCAACCAAACGAACACTACAAACAATAGCAAAGCACAACCACAACACACAAAACAGTAACCAAAAGCCAATGAAACAGTAACTTCTCTATCCTTCTTGTTCTCTCTGTATTTTGGTTTCAATATCGTTTTCCCTGTTTTTCTTAACTCCCAGCTCTCTCTATCTGTATCTTTGTATGTGTGTATCTCTATCCTTCAATCTCCCTATCATCCTATATTTATAACCAAATCCCTTCTACCTTGGATGGCCAGCAAATTAAACTAAGGCCCTGCCCATCCTATTGCTCCTTCTGTTTCAGCACTAAGAATTGTCTAAGTGTGGGCTTTAGTAAATTAAATATGAAATGCAGAACCTGGTGGAGTGCCCTGCTGTAATAGCAGGCTCCACTAGGCCATCTTATGGGTGAGGGATTAAACAAATGGCCTTATTCAACCCTAATACTACATTCCAGAATCCAACAGCCAACAAACCCAATGGTGACTTGCAACCATGCTGACATTATCTAGTATAGTAAAATCTAATCAATTACAACACACCACAGTGATAACAAACTTAGCCGATAAAACAGTGAATTAAAAATCTCGGCAACAGTTGAAACTAAGTATTCGACGACGCTAATCGAAGCGAATATGCATTTGAACACATACACAATCAAACAAATGACACAAACGGATAATTGACCAAAAAAAAGGTCTCAAAGAGATGAAAGAGCAAAAGCAGAAAAATAAAAAGAGAAGATAAAGATATAATTTATATCATTGATCACACTATCATATGAATAAGGAAAGGAAAAAATACCATGTAAGGAGAAAATTGCATTCGAGTGAACTTCGGACCCACCTTGGATTCAATTTGGCTCGGACCTTTGTTCTTTGAGGCCAATGGACCTTAATTGAGATGTTTTCAATGGTGAAAACATCCCAATTAAGGTCTATTAGACCTCAATTAGGCAAGAAATGGATTTAGGGTTCATAGCCTCGGATTTGGGGCTTTTATGATTCTAGCAAGATTCGAACCAAACCAATGTTAGTGGGAGTGTGGGGGAGGTGTGAGGAGGTTGTGGTGTGAATTTGGTGAAGTTTGGCGTGGTTTGGGTTTTGACTCGAATCTTTGAATGAAGATTCGAGACGTTTGGTGGTGATTCGAGGTTAGCGGAGGCCGGATTCGTAATGGGGGAGGTGATGGGAGCATTTGGTGTTAATATGGGGGTGATTGGCCTACCGGAACCGCCGTGAGGCGATTTCCGGCAGGCGGCACAACGGTGGTAGACGGCGGAGCTAAGAGCCATCTCTGAAGGTTAGAGATGGTCGAGGGTAGGGGTCTGGAAGGGGGGCGGGGTAGGGAGTTACGTATATATGGCGATGATGGTATTTGATCCCGGCCGTTTGATCAAATGAGATCAACGGCCTGGATCCTCTCACTTAACCAAACGACATCGTTTGTGTTTATGCGGGACTGGGTCGGTCCGGACATGGATCGGGTTACCTGGAACGGGTGAGGATGAATTGATCTTCACCGTTGGATCAAGGTGGATCTACGGTTAAGATTAAAACATAAAAACAAAGGGGGTGAGGCCGGGTGAGCTGGGGCGTGTGGGCTGGGGCGTGTGGGCTGGGATTATTTTGGCTTTTTGGGCTTGGGGTTTAATTATAAAGTGGCCCAATCCTATCTCTTTAATATTAGACTCCATGATGTATTACATATATATGTATATATATATAATATTAGACTCCATGATGTATTACATATATATATATATATATATTATATATATATTAACTTGTAACACAATTACATTTTCCACTACAATTATCCTACATAATTACATATCACCCGAAAAATGTAAATCACATAATTTTGATATCAAACACTAAAATGCAAAACCTAATGTATATATTTTTTGTATTTCATTAATTTAAATAAATAAACATGCACACAAAAATATAAAATAACACAAAATCACAAAAATCATGCCCAACACGAAACTATTTTTATTTTGAATTTTCTGGGAGTACTTCTCAGGTAAGGCAAAAATCACGTGCTCACAACGAGTTCTTTTCCTGATCCTTCGGGTTCATCTTAATTTGGTAGTACCCAAAGTAAGCATCGAGGAAACTCATTAATTTGTGCCCGACCATTGCATCAATCATTTTATCGATATTTGGCAGCGAGTCCCTTGGTCACATATTATTCAAGTCCTTACAGTCTACGTACATGCAAAATTCATTGTTCTTCTTAGGAACTATTACTACGTTAGCTAGCCAATCTGGATAATTTACCTCTTGATCGAACCGATATTAAGTAAGCGAGTTACCTCCTCTTTGACGAATTTATTTATGGTCTCAGCAATAGGACGTTTCTTTTGTCTTATTGGAGAAATGTTGGGATCCAAGCTTAGCTTGTGTACGACTGCTTCCACAAGGATATCTGTTATATCTTCATACGACCACGCAAAACAATCGGCATTAAACTTGAGAAATTTAATATCCATACCTGAGCTCGCAGTGCAGTCCTATCACCAGGTGGAATTTCCTATCCAAGAACTTTTCAAACAATGCAGCTTACTTAAGCTCTACTGCTGTGGACTTTGTTGTGTCTGTCTCTTCTGATACATCAAAATATCTTGGCCCCTGATAAGATTCCAACGCTTTTTCCCTCTAGTTAGCTTCACTTGACTTGAGAGCAGGCGCCAGTTCTTGTAACTTCTATGTCTCATGATCCTTCCCTTTGCTATTTGGATACTGAAATTGCATTCATCTCCTTTGTATCTGGTTGGTCTCCTTTTATCTAATTAATCCCCTCGGGAGTTAAGAATTTTAGCAACTGATGATACGCTAATGGTACGGCTTTCATCTCGTGCAAACGCGACTTTTCCAGAATAATGTGTAACCCATATTACCGTCCAAAACCTTGAAAATGGTTGTCTTCATCACCTCTTCAGCATTTGTGGGCATCAGGGTCTTTCCTAGAGTTCTCACGCTTGCGAGGTTAAACCCGGCGAGGAGTTTTATGGCCTAAATGATGCTTCTAGTAAGTTTGTCTGGCTCCAATACCCTCCATTGTATGATATTGGCCAAACTTTCTAGATCTTCCAAAACACGTTTGATTTTAAAATCTAATACATTTAAAGAAATTACCAATGCTTCATTGTGCGATAGCAATAATCCGTCAACATCTTCCTCCGTGAAAGTGATGTCGTCCTTAATGACTTCCTGGAGTCTCTTGTCGTGGGTTACTATACCTTCGTCTTTATTGCTATCGAGAAAGTAACCCCGTTAATCTTGTTCTCCCTGTAAATCATGTTGATTGTTTGGTGCAGTGGTTTTATCTTATTTTTGAGGGCTCCGTGTTATCATGGTTGCGACTGTAATTGTTTCTATCCCAGTCACTTCATAATTCCCTGAGATGGCCATTTTTGAATAATGTCAACACCTCTCCACACATATGCTGGCAGTCCCCAGTTTGGTGGTCGTTCATCTCGTGGTATTTGCACCACAAATTAGGATCCCTCTGGCTAGGATTAGACCTCATAGGCTTTGAGAACTGTGCTTCTTTAATGTTTCTCATAGCCGATACCAACTCTACTACACTTGTATTCTGAAAGTTTGGGATAGGAAGATTCTCGAGAACCCGATGCTTTCTTGTCCTGTAGTGATTTGTTGTTTCGGCCACGATCAATTCTTCTATAGGTAACGAACTGTCTACTGACAAGAGACCTCGACCGCGTCTTCGGAACGTTTGTATGGAAAAATTCGGCCCTCGAAGACCGCCTGTCTAGGTCGAAATTGTCTTTTGATTTTTCGTTATTCTTCCCAAGTCGTCACTTGGAATTCGATCAAGCTTTTCTTCAACTTATTGGAGGCATCGGAACTTCTCGGGTTTGAACCCTTAGTGAATGCTTCATCCACCTATTCATCCGGAACAATCGGGAGCAATATCTTTTCCTTTTAGAATCGGATTACCAATTCACGCAGCAACTTAGACCTTCATTGTGCAATTCTAAATATGTCGGACTTCCGGATCTGCTCCTTTATGGCCCATTATGAGCCTAATGAAAGAATCTGCGAGCATCTGAAAGGAATTTATGGAATGTTTGGATAACAACGAATACCACATCAAGGCTCCCCTCGTGAGGGACTCTTTGAATATTTTTAGCAAAATAGATTCTATCTCGTGGGGAGATAAATCGTTCCCCTTCGTCGCCATTGTATATGTGGTAATATGCTCTTGAGGGTCCAAAGTCCTATCATATTTTGACATGTCGGGCATTTTAAACCGCTTCGAGATCAATTCTGGTGTCGTGCTTGGTTTGTACGGCACCTGAGTATACTTCTTTAAGTCTGGTCCTTTCAACACCAGTGGTGCATCCATGATTTGGTCCACGTGGGCATTTAATTCCCTTATAAACCTAAAGAGTTCGCTTTTGAAGGGATTGCTCTCATTATTGTGACCGGATCCGCTCCCCTGGACCCATAGAAGCCGAGCACCGGGAGGAACATGATCTCGTTCGTTCGTGTTATTGGAAGCACCCGATAATACCTGCTTTAGTTCTGTCATAACCTTATCCTACCGTGTGGCCTGTTGTTGCTCCTACAGGACCCTTACCGCTTCAACAACATGCTTCTCTTCAGCATCATCTGGAGTCGTCCCCCGAACATGTCGTGGGGCTGGTGTCCTTGAGCCTCAAGGTGTGTTGTTAACACCATTATCTGCCATTTTCTGTGATTTTTTTAATAAGAACAAGTAATAAAAATACGTTAGTAAAAGACGGCAATGACCAACTTAATTACACGACTGTTTAGGCCACACGGTGTGCACCAAATTATTTACTCATAAAACGCTAGTATTGAATTTATAAGTGGTTTCTAGACAAGTGAATTATTCGATCCTGAAATAATATGCAATACTAAGTTTTGAGATAAAAATGAAACAACAAAAACAATAGTTCCGGGAGTAGGGCTTTCAGAAACAATAATGGAATCAAAAAGCAAAAGATAAAATTGTATAAAGTTTTAAACTAAATGCTATAAAATATTATCCATTAAATTCTACCAGATGGTACGTATATATTTCATCTTTATAAGCACCATTCTTTCCGAAAACAGATCGAATAATTTTCTTCGATTTTAGCTATTTTCTTCCTTCCACTGCACATATCACTCCCTTAACATAGCATGTTTTACCTCATATAGAATTCAAGTGTACCCTTTTTCACTTTTTCCCTGCATGTAAAGCAACACAATTGGTATTAGTTATTTAGTTAGATATTTCATCGTTCAGACGAACATGATATAACTGTCATAGTAAATAAAAATAATATCTAAGCATAAAACATAAATCTTATCCTTAAATAAGACTAACATAAGTTTATTATTCTTTGAATTATCGGTCCCCATAACTAAGGGTATCAAATTACTTATCCTCCTTAAAATCTTCTAAAAGCTTCGGGTTCAATGAGATTCAGTATTTTTTATATGAATCATAATATATAAATTTTAAGAAAAAAAGTTACAAAACTTCGATTCTGATCATTTTTCCAAAAGTACAATAATCAGTGTTAAAATTCTGAATCAGCATTTGCCTACGTACGAAGTGATGTAAATTATTTGTACTATACTAAGTTAGTTGATCGGTACGTAGTTCAATTGGCAGTTCCGTAAATAATGAATACTAGTAGAAACATTTTCTTGTCGCCGTTGGTATCAAAATCTGGCCATCGCCTGAAAACCATCCGTCAATGTCGCCGGAAAGTATCGTCAACGTTGTTGTTGCCGGAGATTGCCGAAAACCTCACCGGAGAATAATCCAATGGATAAACTATTTTACAGTTTCACTTTTAAGCAAAACTAGTATTAGTACTCGCGCGATGCGCGGACACAAATATCAAATTGTATTTTTGGTTATTAGAATTACCTTAAAATTTAAAACTCCCAGATAATATGTTTCTTTTTATTTTTAATTTATATTTGTAACAGTCAAACTCCTTGATTTAGTACTTGTATTTGATCAATATTAAATAGTACTAAACATATCACGTTTGTGATATGTCTTGTTTGAGCATATTATTTAACAAAATTCGTACTACCACTTTATGTTTCACCGCAAATTCGAATAAGTCTTATCCTTTTACAATTTCACCCAAAACAACTCTCTCTATAATCTTTGCTTATTACATTATCTATTAGTTTACTTAAGAACGTTATATTCATAGATCTTTTATTAGCTTACCAATTGACTTGATATCTTGCTTATTACTCTTTTGAAACATATATAAATATAAATTTTCTTATTCCTAAAATTAATTTATTTTTACTTTTGTCCTCTTACTTGAAACTCTTTTTTCACTTAAATATTTCAATAATATTTTTGAGTATTATTTAATTATTTAATATACTTATACTTTAATTAATTCAAAGTTTAAATATTCTCACGCTATCCCAATTTTCCTCTTTATACACCCTCTTCCATACTATAAATTTTTAATTATTTTTTTACATTAATTTTTACCAATAAATAAAATATATAATATCAAATTTTATTTTAAGTTATAACCTTGAATAAGTTTAAAATATTAATAGATAAGTTTTTATTATTATATTTTATATCTAAATTTTCTCATAATTGTTTTTTGTATCACGTCTAATTAAATTTTCTTTCTATTTTAACATTGGATACAAATTAGACTTTCCTTCTTCTCCTCTGGATCATTGGAAGGCAACTAGTCGAGAAGACAAAAAGACGCCTATGGTATCCATTAAAACTCTATGGAATTTTAGTGTTTGTTCTCATCTATAGTTTGAGCATTTTCCCAACTTTTGAGGCCTGGATGTCCAGAAATTTTGATATTCTGTTGTACCTTGGCTATGACCATGGAGCATCACTATTGGAAAATGTATGGCAGTCTCTTTCATTAACATGCCTCTTTATTTAATATCATAATCTATTTATATCCTTTAATATTATTATATAAATTGATATATGATTTTTTAATATTAATAGAAATAATTATTTTATTTAAAATTAATACTCAAAATTATTAAATATCTTAAATTCATTAATTATATTTTTAGGCATTACATATTTACTTTATTTTAAAACTAATTCTTAGTATAAATATGTCACGACCCGGATTTTCCACCATTGGGAGTCATGATGGCGCCTACTAATGGAAGCTAGGCAAACCAATTCTTACTTACATTCTCATTAGTTACAACTCTCTTCTTAAGACTTTAAATAAAACCATGTAACTACAACGGAATAATTAAACTTAGCGGAAGACTTAGCAACTTTTACTAAATATGATACAGAAACCCAAACACGATACACTACCCAAGACTGGTGTCACAATACTCACGAACTTCTAAGAATAATACACATAATCGTCGGAAAGAAATATAAGTTGTTTATCTCGAATACATGAGATAACAGAATGAAAAACATAGATTTAGTTTCAAACTTAACTTAGCAATATTCAATTGAAATATTAATCGTAAAAACTCTAATTATTGAATAATATTTTTACTATTATTTAAGAAATATTATTTATGTGTGAAATGTTTATTTGTCCGACTTGTCGCACTAATATATATATATATATATATATATATATATATATATATATATATATATATATATATATATATATATATATATATATATATATATTTCCATAACTGAATTATACATAAAATTTAATTAAAGATACTTAAATTAATCAATATTGTTCACAAATAAGGTCATATACAAAGCCTGTACTAAAACAAGTTGCATTCCAACTTTAAATAGAAATTTAATTAATTCTTTCTAAAAAATGATACCTACTATAACTGAATTATATAAAAATAATTTAATTAAAGATACCTACAGTAATGTATATTGCACTCAAATAACTTCAGATACAAAGTTTGTAATTTCAACTTAAAATTAATATGTAAGATGCAAAACGAAAGTTTAGTTGATTATTTCTAAAAAAAAAAAAGGATGCCTACCATAATTGAATTATACGTATAACTTTAATTAAAGATACTTACAATAATGTATATTATACCAAAATAAGATTAGTTACGAAGCTTGATCAATTAATTAAAATTCGTCCGTACCATAATTTATTTCGTCCCTACCATAATTATACAAAAAAATGTTAACTAAAATAAATAGAGATTTGTTTTTTAATTAAAAAACAACTTTTATTGAACTACTACTTCCATTAATTACATTCCATTTATAACTCAAATTTTAATGTTGTCTTAAAATTGCCAAGTGGATTTTTTTTAGCTTTTCACTTGGCTTAACCTCTTGCTTCACTACTCTCCTTTTAATATAATATAGATAGATATAGATATAGAAATTTAATTACATCACATGTTTCTAAAAAAAAATATTTTTAGCTCTAAATTAAAATTTATAACAAATATTTTTTCAATAGTAAGAGATCGTTGGATATAAACTGTCGATTTTGGAAGATACAAAATGTCTATTTAAATATTATTTTTTTCTTAAAAAGGAATACCTACCATTACCGAGTTATACACAAAATTTAATTAAAAATACCTATAATAATATATATTGTTCATAATAAATGTTAGATACAAAACTTGTAAAAAATAAAGAATTATTATTTCAACTTTAAATTAGTGTATAAGATTTTCGATGAAATTTTAATTGATTCTTGCTAAAAAAAAGATACTTACCATAACTGAATGAAAAAATTACTCTCTATGTCACTTGGCCCACTATCCTAACAAAATATGGCTCATATTTTCCCTTCTTATCCGGTATGGCCTAATTTTATATTGTTGAATTTTTTTCAATGTTTAGCCCTCGCCGCCCCCACTGTTTTTCTTTATGCAGAGCAAACTTTTCCATTTCCCAATTCTCTTTCACACTTTCTCCCCACCCCACTTTCTCTTTCATTTTCAATCTGTTGTTCTTTCTTTATCTCTTTCTCCCTCTCTGGCAAAATAGTCTTATTCATTTTCAAATTTCCTTGTTCCGTTCATCCCACTTTGGGTGCAAATATAAGATGCTTCGACGATTTGGATATGCAAATAGATGGTTGTGCATCTTGTGGTGCCTAGAGCAAATATGTGAATCATCAACACTTCCTTTTGTTTTCCCTAAAGGTTTTTGTGAATTTGTTCATTATCTTCCTCTTCCACACCAGATCTATCTTCCCTCTGTATAGTTATGAAATCTCCTTTTTTTTGGGTAATTTTGATTCTTCTTCTTCTTCTTCTTCTTCTCCTCCTCCTCACTTTAAATAACTTTTGAAGGGAGGAAGAATAATGTGTATGTTGTATATGCATATATATACTTTGTATAATCATGTATAACCATGTATATTTGTGGATATTCTCATAGTTATACAGAATTATACATGATTATACACAAGTATACAAGATTATAAATAATTATACATTATTGTATTTGGGTGTATAACAATGTATATAAGGTATTTAATAATATAATTTTTTATTTTTTCCAGTGAAATAAGAATTTCCCTTGCAAAATTTTAAATTTTGCAAAAAAAAAAAATATAAAAAAAAAATTATAGACTCTAAGATGAATGTATTTTAATTTGTTACTTCAACTTTCTGATATTGTTTACTATACATAGGGAAATAAAAAATAAATAAGAATGAAAATGGAAAAAGGGTAAAGATAACAATAAAAGAAAAAATGAAATCTGCTTTAGGCGTAATTTTGGGTGTAGTTGATGAAGTTGTGGGTTAGGTGCTGAAATTATTTGTGGGCTACCGCATGAAAACTGTATTTGTGAGTTAGGCAACTGAAAAGTGCTTTCCCCAAGTGTACTTATATGAAATTATCTCTAACTGAATTATACACAAATTATTAAAGATACCTATTAAAAATCTTGGACTACTACTTTCATTAAATATTTTTCCATTTATAATCCAAATATTTTATATTGTCTTAAATTACTAAATGACTTCATTTTAGCTTGCCTTTGACTTAACCACATTACAAACTACTCTTTTTGAAATATAATATAGATCTCCGTGCTTGTGCCCCATTTTCGAACCGTCAAATTTGGAAATTCTGTAGCGTGCAGGAAAATACAAAAGAGGGTTCAATTTCTTTCCTTATCTGTAGTATTCTTGTGACAAGAATTCAATCCATTCCGTCCCAACTCTCAACCCGAGCTATTCAAATTGAATTATTGATTGATCCATTTGCAATTGTTTTTTTTTCATTTGGAATTTAAAGATTTTGGCCACGTTGGCTTGGTTTGCACATCTGAATTGCATTTGGCTGGAAAAATAAAGAACCCTCCGTTGGATTATTACGTGAAATTTGGGACTCTATTTTTTGATACCCTTATTGTCGAGAAAAGGGTTTGGTTGCGCATTCGCGGATTTAGAAGTGTGTCCGGACATCCCCGACTATGATTCAGGTACCATTTTTCTTAAATTGTATTTGCGCACATCTATTTACGGTTGCCTTGTCGGAAGTTTTAATTGGATTGATTTATCTTTTTGTACTAGTGTTTTAAGCTTAAGGTTTCATGTATCTATTTTAATTCTGTGTTTGCATAGGGGTAGTTTCTTAGACGTGGTAGATTCATTGTTCTAGTGCTTGCTCGCGTTACTTTTCTCGTATTAGCTCCTTTGAGTTGTTTTTAGCTCTCGGGTTCGTAGCTTGTAGTCCTTCAGTCCCGTAACTTGCTCTTAGTGGTAGTGTTTACCTGATACCTTTTGCTTATAGAGGGGATAGTGAACGATGGGAGAGTAAGGTCATGTCCTTGGGTGGGGCTAGGGTGGGTTCCAAGGGTGAGAAATAGGGTAAGAAAGCCACTAGGCTGAGAGTTGGGTCTTGAAACACTCGACGTTGATAGGGAAGTCTATAAAGTTAGGTAAGATTATTCAGAAGAGGAAGATCAACATAACGTGTATTCAGGAGACTAGACGGAAGGGTACTACGGTACGAGATGTAGACGGGTTTAAACTATGGTACTCGAAAAAGTGCATGGGGTAAGAATGGGGTAGGTATTTTAATTGACAAGGACCTTAGGAAGCTCGTGGTCGAGGTTAGGAGGGTAAATGATAGGTTGATGAGTATTAAACTGATAGTTGGTGGCTTTACGCTTCTCAAGTAGGTTTGGACTAGGAGGTGAAGAAGTAATTCTGGAAGGGTTTGGATGAGATGGTGCATAGTATCCCGCACACAGGGAAGTTGTTCATTAGCGGAGATTTCAATGGTCATATTGGAGCTAGTGCTAGGGGTTATGATGATGTGCATGGCGGGTTCTGTTTTGAGGATAGGAATAAGAAAGGTACTTCAATTTTGGAGTTTGCTATAGATTTTGATTTGGTTATAGCTAACTCGAGTTTTCCGAAGAGGGAAGAGTACCTGGTCACTTTCCGGAATTCAATGGACAAGACTCAGATTGACTATCTTCTTTGCAGTAAATGTTATAAAGGTCTGTGCACTGACTGCAAGGTCATCCCAAGTGAGCACCTCACAACCCTACATAGGCTCCTAGTTATGGACCTAGAGATCAAGGGGAGTAGGAGGAAGAGGGCGGGGGTACATGCAACCTAAGATTAAGTGGGGTAACTTGACCAAGGACAAAACTCAGAAGTTAGGGGAGAAGTTGTTGGCTATGAGAGACTGGATGAGTATGGGGGACATGTAAAGTATGTGGTTCACGAATGTGAATTGCATTAGAGTAGCTGCTAGAGAGGTCTTAGAGGTCACGAAAGGCTCTCCTGGGGGTTGTAAAGGGGATTGGTGGTTGAATAGAGAGGTTCAGGGTAAATTTAAGCTAAGAAAGATGCTTACTTGAAGTTAGTGGAGAGTACAAACGAGGAGGAAAAGGGACTTATCGAGTTATAGAAAGGCAAAGAAAGAGGTAAATTTATCAGTTACGACGACAGAGAACACGGAGTTTGCTCGTTTTTACGAGGAGCTCATGGTACAAGTGGGGACAAGAAGTTGACCGGTTGGCTAAGGTGAGGGAAAGGAAAGTTAGAGATTTAGACCAAGTCAAGTCTATCAAGGATGAGGATGACAAAGTGTTGATGGATGAGGCACTTATTAGGGGAAGAAGGTAGACATACTTCCAAAAACTGTTGAACGAGGAGGGGGATAGAAGCGTTGTGCTGGGTGATTTAGAGAACTGCGAGGGTAGGTGGAATTTTGGGTATTGTAGGCGGATTACGGCAGTTGAGGTGGAAGGGGCGATGCTTGAGAGGTGCAGGGGCATAGCGATAGGGCCAGACAAAATCCTGGTATAATTCTGGAAGAGAGCTGGATGAAACGTTTGGGGTGGATCATTGGGTTGTTTAATGTTATTTTTAAGATGAAGAATATGCTCGAAGAATGGAGGTGGAGTACGATGGTTCCTCTTTACAAGAACAAGGGTAATATCCAAAATTGCAATAATTATATGAGGTATCAAGTTGTTGAATCACACTGTGAAGGTTTGGGAGAGGATTGTGTAGGCCAAGGCGAGGAGGTGTGTGTCTATTTTCGAGAATTAATTTGGATTCATGCCGGGGGCGTTCGACCATGGAAGCAATTTATCTGGTAAAGAGATTAGTATAGTAGTACAAGGAATGGAAGAAGGATTTGCATACGGTGTTTATTGACCTTGAGAAAGCATATGATAAAGTCCGAGGGAGGTCCGGTGGAGGTGTTTGGAGGCTAGCGACATTCCGGTAGCATACATTAGGGTGATTAAGATATGTATGATAAAGTTAAGACTCGGGTGAGGACTGTGGGTGGTGACTCGAAGCATTTTCCTGTGAAGATAGGGTTGCACCAAGGATCGAATCATAGCCCATTTTTTATTTGCCTTGTCGATAGATGTACTGTCGCGACACATCCAAGGGAAGGCGCCTTGGTGCATACTATTTGCTGATAATATAGTGTTGATTGACGAGACGCGAAGCGGAGCTAATGCGAGATTGGAGGTTTGGAGATAGACCTTGCAGTCTAAAGGTTTCAAATTGAGTAGAACTAAGACGGAATACTTAGAGTAAAAATTCAGTAACGGGACCCATGATGTAGACGTAGAGTTAAGCTTGATGCTCAAGTCATCCCCAATAGAGCGAGTTTTAAGTATCTTTGGTCTATTATCCAGGGTAACAGGAAGATTATCGAAGATGTCGCATATTGCATCAGAGCGGGATGAATGAATTAGAGGCTCGCTTTCAGTGTTTTATGTGATAAGAATGTTTTGCCAAGACTTAAGGGTAAGTTTTATCGAGTGGTGGTTTGACCAGCTATGCTATATAGGGCTGAGTGTTGGCCAGTCAAAAACTCTCACGTGAAAAAAATGAAAGTAGCAGAGATGAGAATGTTGAGATGAATGTACGAGTGTACCGGGAAAGATATAATTAAGAATGAAACTATCCGGGACAAAGTGGGAGTAGCCTCCGTGGAGGACAAGATGCGAGAGTCGAGGCTAAGATAGTTCGGACGTGTTAAGAGAAGAAGCATTGATGCTCATGTCAGGAGGTGTGAGATGTTGGCCATGGAGAGTTTGAGAAGAGGTTGAGGTAGGCCTTATAAGTACTGGGGAGAGGTGATCAGACAGAACATGGCGCTGCTTCAGGTCACTGAGGACATGGCCCTTGATAGGAGGGTGTGGAGGTTAAGGATTAAGGTAAAAGGTTAGTGGGTACTTTTTAATTGTTAACTGATAGTCTTAGTAGCATGCATGTCCCTTCATATTCTTAGATTTTTATTATTTTATGTGGTTTTGTTCGCCTCAGGTATTGACCTTATCCTTTATATCTCCCTTTTTTCTTTTATCGTCCTTCCTTGCTTTCCTCTCTTTCTTCTTGTCCTTCCTGAGCCGGGGGTCTATTGGAAATATCATCTTTATCTGCATTAAGTAGGGATAAAGTTTACGTATAGATCACCCTCCCCAGACCTTGCTGGTTGGGATCATACTGAATTTGTTGTTGTAGTTGTAGAAAGGGAGAAATCTAAAAGAAAAAGAAATTCCATCTTTCGTGATTCCAAAAGTATAGCCAACACTTTGGAATAAAATACCTAGTTCTAACTAGGTTACTTTGCATCAAATTAAAACCACCTTTATGTAGTACATGGCGGGCCCACCCCACCCCCTCATCCCTGTTGACAACAAAAGAAGAAATGGAAGATAAAAGAAAAGCTTGTGCTATAAGGCACCAACCGAGGTTAATTTAGTCTTTACATAACCAAGCATGTGAGGCAAATTCAGGATTTTAATATGATAATTTTTCACAAAAGGCATTCATTTAAGACCTAATTAACAATAAATAAAAACACTTTCCTATATTACGTGATATAGATATGTTTTACGTTATTTTATAATGTATTAAACGAATTGTATTCAATAATACAACATGAAATGATGCCGCACAACTAAGGATTCATGTAAATCATGATCTGTATTTAGGTGTATTAAGCGGGGGAAAAGTAACGTTTCAGCGCAAATCATGGGAAGGTGAATCTGTATTTAGGTGTATTAAGTTGTATTAAGCGGCGTCATTTCACAAAAACGGGAGTTATACCATAAATTGGTGAGAGAAAAATATTTTGTACCAACTAATAAGGCTTAAATATAGGAAAGTATAATATTTAAATTTTTTGCTACAAAATAAAAAAGGTTATTATATTATGCAAAATCTTAAAAAGGTATTTATATGTTATAAATAGGGTACTAACTTATTCTATAGGTGGTAAATTTTCCTTTTAATATTATGGTTCGAGTTTAGGATTTCACCGGACCATTTCATTTGTGTTCAAATCTATTATTTTTATGAACCTAGAGAAATTTTTACACATACATACATTGCTCGAGCCAAAGTTATCGGATACATATCAGCATTCAATAAAACGTATAATTGTTTACAACACGTTGTTTTTATTGGCTACTGTTTGGGCCAAATGTTATGCTAATGTGGTGAAATGAACTTCATTTAATTAATAATTATACCAAAAATAGCAAGTAGACATTCTTTGGGACATCTTTCTTAACTAAATATGGAAAGATTCCAGCTCTTCCAATACTACACTTTGATGAAGTATACCTATCTGAGCAATATATAAAAGTTGGAATCAAAATTAGCTAAGATTTTGTATGTTCTTTAGCATTGATATATATTCTCCAGGCATTGATGAGATGGTTGTAAATTGTAAGCAAAGTTTGTACGTGTTGTTCATTTCAAAGACTTTTTATGAGTCTTTTATTTTCTTTCACACATGGCTGCATCAATGCCAAGAACTGTGGAGATGGGAATCAAAGACTGCTTGGGGCTAACAAGACACTGATTCTAAGATGAAGTGACCATATGATTCATTCTATATCGAGGTTTCTTATATTTTTTATATGATGGAACACCATTAGAACCTGATCTACTCATCAAATTAAAGGCCTAAATAGAAGGCTTTCTCTTGGGGCGGAGGCAGAACCCAAACTATAGATTCGGCCGAACCCAAATTCATTAGATATGGAATTGTCGTTCAAAAATTCAGAACCCATAAAATTAAAATTCCGACTCGGCTTTACTTGCTAAATTTTACATATTTTGCATTTAGATGTAGTTTTGAAAAGGGTATTGAACTATTGATGCAACGGTAAAAGTTGTCATCATATTCCATGACGAGAAGGTCCTTAGTGTTGGGCTAAGCCAATCAATTTAATTTTACTTTAGGTCAAACTCGCATGGTGTTTCCCAAAATGTATTATATTCATTTGAGCACCTTGTATGCATAGTTCGTTTTTCTTCAAATTTTTGCGCACTTAACAATTTCCTCCTCAAACTTATAAATATACACCTCGAACTAAGTTACATAAGTTGTTGGGCCAGGGTTGTACAGTATTCTCCAAGGCTTCACACAATTAAGAGTATTCAACACTTTATATGTAGTATTATATTTTTCTATTTAAATTAATGTGAGCTCTTGTTCGCACATTTAATACTACTAGTTTTAGGGTATGCGCTTCACGCGTGTATCCCAAACTAATAAATAAATAATTTTAAAAAATTATATAAACAATAATTATATAATATATTCTATTCATAAAAGAAAAAAAGTGTAAGTTTTTAAAAGTAGTGAATATTAATCTCACTCAGCTCATTTAATAAAGAAAGAAATCCTTCGATCTCCACATAAATTCCACATAAAAAGTGAAGCTTCCTAACGTGATTTGCTATGTTACTACTTTCCATTATAAATTTTGTATATTACATACTTCTAATAATAATGAATATAATAGTTCACATTTTAGTTAATTTCAAAGTCATAGTACTAAACAATAACAAAATGACTATTGTATTTAGTATGAACTCTATTTTTAAAAGATAAAAAAAGTAAATGACATTTGGTCAGATTTCTTTCTAGAATGAAATAGAATCTTTTTTTTTTTTATTGTATAAGGTAAAATTTGTGTGACAAATAGATAGTAGACATAAAAAATCCTAAATAATAGTTCATAAAAAATATTAAATTGTTAATCAATTTTATAATTTACATAGTGATTATTATTACTATTTTATATTGAACACGTTTGAAGCTTTTGATTAAGTATTCGAAGTATATGTGCCTCTAGTCCTTTAGTATATAAAAATATTATTTTTGCAATTCAAACTTCAAGGCGATAAATATTAGGTAACGTAACTTAGAATTATATTAGTAACTATGTTACATCGTGAAATAAGATAATACTTTGTGTGGGGTAAAATTTTAAATATTTCATGTCAATGAATATGAATTTTTGGAATGATAAATTTTTGTCAAAATTAACTTACTCAAATTACATAAATTATCTTATTGTGATTATATTCCTATATATTAGTATTTCATATTGTTTAAATAGAAAAGTTTTAATAGTCAAACTTTTGTTAATTTCAGTGTCTTGAATATTAGGAAGTTACAATTAAACAATAATTTTATTATTATAACATAATAAAAAAGTCAATCAATGACTATAGCTTTGATCTTTATAAAGCTCAAAAGGTGTGACGACCCAAAGGGTCATCACTTATTTTATTAATAATTTCGAGCTTCTGAGGCCTTGAAAACCTCATTCTATGTTGCCTCGATTTACGTGCACGATCCGAGCATGTAGCCGGAAAGATTTTGTGATAGAAAATATGAATTTTATGAGAAATGTGGATAAAAATGATATTAATATTGATATGGTTGACTTCGGTCAACATTTTCGGTAAACGGATCCGGACCCGAGATTGGATGGTCCCGAGAGGTCCGTAGGAAAATATGGGACTTGGACATGTGTCCGGAGTCGAATTCCTGAGGCCTAGAGCCCAAGTTATGAATTTTTATGTGAAATTGTTTTTGATACAATTATTAAAGGAAATAAATTGATAGACATTGGTATCGGGCTCGTATTTTGGTTCCGACGCCCGGTACAAGTCTTAAATATTATATATGTGATTTCTGTAAAGTTTGGTGACATTTGGATGTCGTTTGAGATGTTTTGGACCTTGAGTTCCAAGTTAAGAAGTTTTGAAAATCAAAACTATGAAAACCATGAGTTTGGGGCTTGATTTGATTGAAACGAAGTGATATTGGCGATATGATCGCACGAACAAGTCCATAATGTGTTTTAGAGGTTGTGTACATGTTTGGTTTGGAGCCCGGGGGCTCGGGTAAAGATTTGATAGGCCGTTGGATGAAAATCTGAATTTTGAACTGCTGGTTTTTTTCACCCAACTGTTGGCTTCGCAATTGCGAAGAATTTCTCGCAATTGCGAAGGTGACAGACCAAGGCAGGGTTCGCAAATGCGACCCCCTGATCGCAAATGCGAAGGAGCCTGCCCAGCCATGCTTCGCAAATGCGAAGCTTTCTTCGCAAATGCGAAGGATGCCTGCCCAGCCAGGCTTCGCAAATGCGAACCCCTGATCGCAAATGCGAAGGAGCCTGCCCAGCCATGCTTCGCAAATGCGAAGATTTCTTCGCAAATGCGAAGAGCCTTGTTCGCAAA
This sequence comes from Nicotiana noctiflora, assembly GCA_032618575.1. Lineage (NCBI taxonomy): Eukaryota > Viridiplantae > Streptophyta > Magnoliopsida > Solanales > Solanaceae > Nicotiana > Nicotiana noctiflora. The sequence goes on from JASVEL010011170.1 coordinate 103,922, forward strand.
TGCGAACCTTTTGTCGCAAATGCGAACTTCCCACCCTTAGCTTATTTTTCAAACTCCAGAAATTGGTCGGGGTTCGCAATTGCGAACCCATGTTCGCAAATGCGAACACAGAGACCTGAAAAACACGAATTTCAGTCATTTCTTCATTTTTTCACAAAACCAAAACACCCATTTGCGACTCTTCAAGGATTTCTTCTTCACCAAAACGATTGTAAGTCACTTTTTACTTAATTCTTTCAATTCCTAACATCATTAAACATGTTTTTCATTAGAAATCAAATGTTTTCATGGTAAAATTCTTGTTTTTGTTAGAAAATAGGGTTTTTCATAAATTGGGAATTGGACCTCGAATTGAGGTCCGATTTTGAAACAAATTATATACATGAACTCGTGGGGGGATGGGTAACCGGATTTTGGTCCTAACCCCGAATTCCGATCATGTGGGCCCGGGGTTGAAATTTACTATTCATGGCAGAATGTTGTAAAAGTGTTATTTGGTGTTAAGAATTAGTTGTTGAGTAGAATTGATGATATTAAATCAATTGTGTATAGATACGGTTGAATTGGAGCCAAATTGAAAGAAAAGACATATCCACGGATTGAATTGTTCATAAGCACTCGAGGTAAGTGTTTGTTCTATCCTAGCTTGAGGGAATAGGATTATGTGTTATGTGTTTTGTGATCGAGTGCGGTGTATGGGCTGTGGTGACGAGCATCCATACATTGGCGTCTAGTATGACCGCGAGTCGTTGAAAAATGATATTTTGAGATATATTACATGTGAATCGTTATTGTTCTCCCTTGTTGGGACTTGTTGTGAAGATAATTATTGATTGCCCTTGATGGGACGATTTATGAATTGTTGTTTCTTTCTCTCCCCTTAACTGTGATTGTTATTTGGGTGAGGAAGAGTGATAATGCACGAAGGGTGATGCTGCCGTGCCATGTTTATTTATTTATGCACGAAGGTTAATGCCATGCCATGTTTATTATTGATTATGCACGAAGGATCATGCCGTGCCCTATTATTGAACCATGTACGAAGGATCATGCCGTACTATGGATGTGAGGATGAGAGTAAAAGCACGAAGGGTGATGCCGTGCAACTATTTGCTATTCCTTGACTTGATATTACTTGTTTTTCCATTATATTTTATTTTTGGGTGATGACGTGCAACTATTTGCCATTCCTTGACTTGATATTACTTGTGTTTCCATTATACCTTGTTTTCCTTGTGAACTTATTAACCGTTGTTAATTGTTGAGTTCTTTGAGATATTCCTTATTGTGTTATTACTTGGTTAATTCTTGTTAATTGTGGTAATATGATTATTGAAATAATTGGGAGCGGGTGGTACGCCTACCACAAGATATGATTATTGAAATATTTGGGAGCGGGTGGTACGCCTACCACAAGATATGATTATTGATATAATTGGGAGCGGGTGGTACGCCTACCACAAGATATGATTATTGAAATATTTGGGAGCGGGTGGTACGCCTACCACAAGATATGATTATTGATATAATTGGGAGCGGGTGGTACGCCTACCACAAGATATGATTATTGATATATTTGGGAGCGGGTGGTACGCCTACCACAAGATATGATTATTGATATATTTGGGAGCGGGTGGTACGCCTACCACAAGATATGATTATTGATATATTTGGGAGCGGGTGGTACGCCTACCACAAGATATAATTACTGTGATAGTTGGGAGCGGGTGGTACGCCTACCACGAGATATGAAATGAGAGAGGAATCGAGACATGAAAGTAAGATTTATTATGTTGATTAGATTATTTTAGATATCGTGAGTTATTGAATATTATTTCAGAGCATAGTATTTCCTTATAAATGTGTTATATATATATATATATATATATATTGCAACTCTGCACAGGTTTACGTGGGTGTCCGGTCCTAGGCTTGTCACTACTTCGCCGGATAGGCCAGGCACTTACCAGCACATGGGGTCGGTTGTGCTGATGCTACACTTCTGTGCGTTTTTGCACAGGTCCAGGTTACGATCAGGAGCAGCAGCAGCAGCAGCAGTAAATAGATTGCGTGGGAGTTGATTACATTTGAGACCGAGGTAGCTTGCAGACGTTCGCAGGCCCGGCGTCTCTTTCTCTATTTATGTTTATAGCTGTAGTCTCATTATTCCGAGACGAACGGAATTATGTTATATTTTCTTCAGACTTTTATGTGTAGTATTCCATAGTAGTTTGTGAGTTGGTGACTCCAAGTCTTGGGTAGAGGATTTCAGTATGATTTTTACAGTGTGATTTATCATTTTCATTTCGATAAAGTATTCCGCATTTATTTAATTAAAATTATGTCAGAAACAGGATCGTACGAATTCAGTGGCTTGCCTAGCTACCACGAGTAGGCGCCATCACGATCCCGATATTGGGGGAAAAATCCGGGTCGTGACAAGAAGACAAAAAAAGAAAAGAAAAGTGAAATATTATTTTTCTATATATTAAGTAATTTTAATTTTAGTCTCACTGTTATAAATACTAAATGAAGTAAAATAGTTCTTAAAAGAAATTACTTATTTGATGTTAAAAATAATTTTGTTCCTCGTGAATACAATTAGAGTGTCATTAGGATGTCACTTAATTGTGAAAACTATGAATGTCAACAATTTTGTCTAACATATCAAGTAATTGACTTTTTAAACATTTAGTTAAGGTAAAATTTTAATCAATTTTATGTATCTAATTTAAATATGGAAAAAATTAATAACCAATTTCAATGAACTTTCATGTCTTAAATATTAGGAAGTACTTAATTGACTATTTTATCTAGTGTGTACTCTATTTTTAAAGGGTAAAAAAGGAGAACAATATTTTCCTAAGGGCATTCGTATTTTTAATATAGTATTGATATAGATATAGATAGATAATTTAATTTAAAATTTTCTAATTTAATCTTAAGAAGATAATTTGTAGCTGCATAAATATCTGTGTCTTATTTTAGATCATTAATTTTATAAGTTTTTTCTCTTTCTTAAACTTCGTGCTCGGTAGCCAAAAAGAGTAAAAATTATTGTTTATTAAAAATAAACAAAGATTAATAAGAAAAGTTTTAGTTGATTTGTAAAGGATAAAAAATGATCAAAAATATATTTCATGTTGAATCTTGCAAAATTTTAGTCGTTACTCTTTAAAAATAAATTTTATGCTAGATAAAATTGTATCATGTATCTTAAATCATAAGAAAATATTTTAAATGGATAAAATAATTACAATACAATTTATTGTTATTAATTTCAATATATAAATTAGAGCATCTTATATACCCTTCACTTACAATATTCTAATTGAGTTTTTGATTTGATACATGTATATATTACAATACGTTAAAAAAAACTTTAAATATATTGTAGTATTCTTTACCACTACAAACTATATTATTTTCAAATATTGACATGCCGTTTGTAAATTTGCTTAAAGATAATTTCTTACTAATGTGCCTTTAAGTTTGGTTTAGACTGTTCTTAGTCAACTTCAATAATTAAAGTCTTAAGATAAATTTACTTTTATTGGTAAATATCTTATGTACGCGTAGGAGAGAAGTTTTATTAATTTAGACAGTTAAAATAAGAAACATATTTATGTAACCTAATATTAGAAGTTTATTTAAAGTACAAATAAGGAAAATTTAATAATCAAAATTTTAGCTCATTTTAAAGTCCTAAATATTAGGAATTTAACTTAAATTATATTATTGTCCAATGTAAAATTTATTTTTGAGGGACAAAAAAGACGAACGATATTTCGCTAAGGGCCTTCGTATTTTTAATATAGTATAGATATAAATAACACGTGAAGTCATGAAAATAGTATCTTGCAAGTGCGAGGTAAGTAGTCCTCTTATTGCCCTTTTCTGTTTAGGTTCACGTATGCTATCTTCAATAGTCATTTTCTTTTTCGCATCTTCTTCCTTTTATTTATTTATGTATTCATTTATAGGTTGGGACTTGGAAAACCTAGCTAATATGAACAATGGCTGCCTCACTATTTGGTATATAGATATATTTTTAAGTATGTTCTCGTGCCCTATTGATATCTTAAGAAAAAGGAAATTCCTAAGAGTGGATTCAAATATAATATATGAAAATAACCAAGCCTATATTAATTTATTTCAGAATCTGATGCAGAGACACATAAATAAAAAAGCGATATTAAATTTGGCGAGACATATTTTTATTTATTTAAAGAAAATGTTTGTAAAGAAAAATTAAGGTAGTGGTTACTGAGCTAAATTAGAGTAGACAAAAACTTTTTTTCCTGCTGTTGTAGGGTATGAATTTTTGGCTGAACACTCCTTGGTGCTCTACATCTTATAGAGAAAAGCAAAATGCTAAATTGTTGATTCTATTTAGTCTCAGAATATTAGTACAACTATACGCTTTGTTCCCTATGCCCTCCTTAACATTTTCAATAGACTTAACCAATTGAATCAAAGATAATCTAGTATATATTAAAGCCTTAGATATTGTCTAATAGAATATCATTGATTAATTAATTGGACGGAATGCCTTCTTTGACCTCTAGATTATGCTTTGCAATGTCCAACATGATAGATGATAAATGACTAAAAATGCATGTTTTTTAGCACAGTTTTATACCATTTTGTTTGTAAGTTGTGGGAGATTACATACTTACAAACATAAAATATGCTCATTAAGTTGTTTAGTGTGTGTAGGAATGAGTTAGGATTGAAGTTGGCAAAAATTGGACGACTGAATGCAAGAAGAAGTGGATATACTCATATACAAAAGTTGGGTACGTGTCATGATTGGTGCGTTACATGAAACGTAAGCGCGAAATGGCCTAGAAAATGAATCGAAACCAGTGAAGTATGGCACTTTGGGACCAACCCCCAGCATGCGAAAGAAACAAAGAAGACAAAAAAAGTGGGAGAGCTTGTCTAGGGGTCGTGCGACGTATGAACCCTAGGCGCGTGACTCAACTTATCCTTTTCAAAATAGTTAGGCGAGCTTAAGGACACCCTACATCAATCTTATTCGGTATAAATACAATTTGGAACCATTTTTGAAGGGCTACACAATATTTTTGAAGGCAAGAACAAGCAAGGAGCAAAGAGGAAGATTCAGAAATGAGTTTTTACCTTTCTTCTTCATTTTTCTATTTTTGGTGATAAATTATAACATTGTAGTCATGAAAACAATTATGAGTAGCTAAACTCTTTTATTTAAGGTTTGATGAAAACTTTTGGAGGATTTTTCATAGCATTTAATATAAATTTATCATTGAATTTTCTCTATTTATTCAACTACATTATTATTGTTGTTGATTGGAGGGTCTGTTGGGATCGAAAAATCAGGTGTCATACGGAAGCTAGTAAAGCAAACATTTAACAACGATAAATCATACAACAAAGAGAAATTTACCAAAAGAGACACAAATGTTTAATCTGGTTCGGTTAAGTGACCTACGTCCACAGCGGAGATGAGTAATTCACTATAATAAAAGAGAGTGTAAAATATCGAGAGAACAACCTCACAAAGAGGCAAACACAAGTGACACACTAACACTTGTTCGGTAAAGTTCTCCCACCTAAACAAGACTCTCAAGCCCCCTATAGCTACATTGTGGATATCTGAATGAGAAGGAATGATCCTCAATTTATAGAAGTCCAAACTTTTTCCTACAAGAAAAAGGACTAGCCCAATATAGGAAAATAATAATTTCCTTCTACAAAAAAGGAAAACTCAATTAAGGTAATTGTATTGCCCTTTTCTTCAAGAGATAGGAAGACAAAATATTGTAAGAAAATTATGGCAAACACCTAATAATTCTCTCCCTTGGCCTGAATTTCCTGACAAAATAAACTTGATCCACATTCTTCACACAGCCTTCAACAAGTCGCATCTTCAAATCTCTACCATAAAGTTTGTCTCAACGTGCGTAGCACTCCGGTCAAATTTCTCAGACAAAAATCACTATTATCATCAAATATGTTGCAGCTGGAACTGAACACGCCAAGATGAACCTGTCTTGAACCTTGCTCTGATGTCACTTGTTATGTCGAGGAAGAGGCAAACCCGAAAATAAAGAAGATAAAGAACACCAACTTTTAACGTGAAAAACCCTTCAAATCGAAGGTAAAAACCACGCGATCACAAAGATCCAAAAGATCCACTATAACAATAAGAGGGTTATAAAAGTTCTCCAAATTGGCTACACAAAAAATATCAATTACGGAGCAACAATAGTAACAAGAGCAATAACTAATCTATTGAAGAAAAAAGAGAATCCACGAAAATGAAACTGCCGTTTGAGGCTCGAAATCAGATGCTAAAAGCCACCAAATACGATCTCCGTCGTTCAAATCCAAGATCAGGATGTATAAATGCTCAGTCAAAATTTCAGCATGATCCAACGGTTAATGAATCAGAAAATGTGATTTGAAGTTGGCTGGTCGGAATAAGAATCTGCAGCAAAACAAATATTTTCTTCTATCTTCTCTCTTGACGAAAGCTCTCTAAAAAACCACTCTTATGTGCTTAAGTCTTTCAAATACTTGTATCAATAAGCATAGAATAATTCTCCATAGTTTTCCTATTTATAAATCATGAGTTGTGCTTTCTCTTAAAGCCAAAACCCACTCAAAATAGGAATAAATCGAATCCAATTCCGAATAGGATTGAGAACCAAAAGAGAATATGATTAGGCCATTGGACCTTTGACTGGACAACATGGGAATGTTCCCAACAAACTCCCCCTCCAACCAAGGGGCCAAATGTGTCTTCAAGTAGAGGAACTATTGACAGGCTTCATGCTTGCTAATTTTCTGCAAATTCATGTTTATCTACAAGCTTAACTACGAAGTCCTCAGGATGCTCCATATAAATATCCTCATTTAAATCACCATGAAGAAAAGCAGTCTTGACATTCGTCTGCTCAACTTCTAAATCTAGACTTGCGGCTAAGCCTAGAAACACATGAATAGAAGACATCTTCACAACAGTGGAGAAAATTTCATTTAAGTCAACTCTATTCTTCTGGAAAAAAATCTCTAACAACTAACCTCACCTTGTATCTAGGCGCAGAGGTATGGTTATATTGTTTAATTCTGAATATCCATTTATTAGATAAAGCTCTCTTACCTTTCGGCAATTTCACTAACTCATATGTGCCATTTTCATGGAGTGACTTTATCTCATCTTGTCACGACCCAAACCGATGGGCCGCGACGGGCACCCGTTACCTTACTCAACCGAGTACCAATAAAACGTATCTACCATATCATAATATTATGTGTAAATAGCCTATAAAGATCGTCACGAGATAATAAAAATAAAATATAAGGGAATACTAAATATTGGATGACCTGACATGATAAAAACTTATACATGTGACATACGTGCCTATAAAATCAAAGTGATCACTCATACACTGAACATATACCGATAAAGACATACAATTTTCATATACATGACATTAGTCTACAAACCTCTAAGAGTACATAAAATCATAAAGGTCGGAATAAGGTCCGTCATACTAATCAATACATATCCAAAGCATACTGACCAAATAGGCAACTCCTCAGCAAGTGAAGTACACCAACACCTCCGATGAGTTGATAGCCTACTAAGAAGACTGTCAACCTATCAATCGGGACCTGCAGGCATGAAACACAATGTTCCCAGGCCAAAGGGACATAAGTACAAATAAAGTACCGAGTATGTAAGGAAGGAAAGCATAAGTAAGAACTGTAATGTAAGAAGAGATATAGGAGATACAACCTATAACATCTGTGTGCCTCTAGGGGCTACTGACATGAAATGCATAATACACACACACACACACACACACACACACACACACACACACACACACACACACACACACACACACACACACACACACACACACACACACACACACACACACACACATATATATATATATATATATATATATATATATATATATATATATATATATATATATATACATATATACATAAACTTTTAAAAGCATATACCTTTGTGGGCATCATCATCAACTTCATATCGTACCGGGCCTCAATGAGAACTCGATAAAAATGTACCCGGCCATCATAAGGCTCGGTAGAATCGTACCCGGCCACGTGGAGCTCGCTAAATCCAACTGATCGATGGTTGCATAATAGATGTCGTACCCTACCAACTATTGCACGGCTCGGTAGAGTAAATTATATACTATATATAATGTATGCTAGACTCATGGAATCACATTCTAAACCTTTCAAGTGACTTAAGGTTGTTGCACCTTCGATTAATGTTATGGATATCATACCATCAATATGAGCTTGTATAGAGTTCAAGGATCATACATACTTCCTAAAAATAACTTTATAAGGAAAAAACAACATGGGAAACCCTAGTTTCTAGGAGTAGGTATGCTATGAAATATCATATCTTTTATGTTCGTTTCATTTTAGATCATGCCAAAGGAAAGAAAGAAATGCCTTAACATACCTTAACCATGGTGAGTCCTTAATACCTCCCAATATACTCTTAAAACAACTCAACTCAATCTACCATTGCATAAGGAGATTCAAAATCAGTATTGAATAAAGGTTAAGTCTGCAACATAAACTTGTAGCTATCTCGTTTTTATAAATTCGGGCAGCATCTCCCTTGTAACAAGAGCTTCCTCCAATATCATATACCAACAATAATTACCAGAGAAATCCAACAATACATAATTATCAATAATAAGACACCATAAAACAACAACAAGTCATAACTATTATACCCCATATCATCCCTTATAGACTTTTTACGTTAACTTAATAGTATCATTAATATGATAATGAATTCATTCATCAATAATTCCAGCCTTATACTATATATCCATAACAAAGAAAATGATCCACAACTTTATTCTTAATTAGCAACTTTATTCACTAGTTCATGTCTAGTTCATCCATTTAACTTAACCAATGCCAAGATAACCTTAAGAACCTGTAGGAACATAATATATTTACCTCATACAGTAGATGCAAGTCGAAATCCATATTATGTTTAGCTTACAATAGCCCAATACACCCCAATCAATTCATACCAAAAAGACAACTATAGTAGTATCCAACATCCCGAAAAAATTATAAAGAATGACTAATCCATTATTTCACTATTATGTGGTGTTTCTCCATACCATATATCCTCCAAAAACTCCATTAAATAGCAGCAAAATATACAGCCCAAAAGCTACACGAAATAGCCCACAAAACAGTCCTTACAAATCAAATAACTCGAACTCGCGGCTTCCAATCACCGTCCCGTGAGTTTCAACTATTATTAAATCAATTAATCAACCTTACTTGATATTTAAGAGCTTAAATACAGAACTAAGGCATTTTCTTAACATATTAAATACCTTCCAAAACTCAACTACAAAGAAAAAGAGAGGCAATATAGTGATACTTACGTTATAGGGATCGTTTAATGTAATCGCTACTTGATTTTGTGCCCCGGATGATAATCTTATTGAAAAGTCAAAAGGTGCTACTTGGCACCATCTCATTGGCCCCTTTTCAAATACTTATATCTTTTTAGCCGGATGTCGTATAAACAAACGGTTAAGAGCGTTGGAAACTAAATTCCAAGACATTCAATTTGATATATAATATGTCCAAAAAAGACCTCATGTAGCACATAAAATTTATTACTCAAAAAGCTTCATTACAATGCAAATCCTTAGTCGGTTTTTTTCGCAACTTAAATCTGATTTTTCTAAAACTTTATACGTTATTTACAAGAATAATATATAGTCATATCATGGCTTTAAACTCATTTAAATCATGATTAAAAAGTCTTGTATTCATCTTAACTTGCTTGACACTTCGGCAAACCTTTCTTGTCCTTGTAGAAGGATTTCATCCTTTTTGAGCTTATATCAATTAACTCACGACGTACTTTCATGTACAAAAATATGGGTTGTAATATTATTCCCCATTTGGAGTATTCGTTCTCGAATGTTGATTGATGCGCTTCTCATTCTCATACTATATGGTTCTTATGAATACTTAATATTGTCCTTCGTCATCTAAGTAATTGTTCTGTGAATAAATTTAAAACCGAGGGGATTTCCCTCTTTTGGCCCATTCTCCCTAGCGGATTATGGCCGGAGTTCTTCCAATCTCATATCTTCAACTACCTTCTATAATCCTATATGACTATGTTCGTTTATGCACGACTCTTCTCTCCTTTTTTTTCTCTAGCTTTTGCCAATCTCTTGGCTTCACTTTGTGAATACATATATAGAACTGTGACATGATGTCCCTCTGGGCATATATAGGTATACTTAAGCTATTCGCTTGGTACTTTGCTAAATGTATGACTATTGCTAAATTCATTTTATAGCCTTGGTATCATTACCGAGGTGTGCTACACAACTCTAGGTTACTTTCTCATTGCTTGTCCCAGAACCTATTGGAACAATCCTGCCATATTAGGAATATATAATCGACCTCGATATCTGAGTATTCGATCTCACCCTGCCACATTAGGAATATATATTCGACCTTGATATCTAAGGACTCCATCTCTTAATCTTAAATAGTGTCTTCTCCTTTTTAAGGATTGTATCTCTTTAATGATCTAACATATGATATTCATACTAGCATTCCTTCACTTCAATTAATAAAGATGAGGTTTACATGTCCTAAGTAGTAACTTGGTACCACCTGCACCTAGTAATTGAATTTCAAGATTAACTAGCAGATGAATCTCACAAGCTATGTCACTATTCTATGCCTGTAAATATGACAGGCTAAACATAGATCTATGATTAAGGGCGTTGACTACTATATTCGCCTTCCCTGGATGATATAAAATATAAATATCATAGTCTTTCACTAACTCCCACCATCGCCTCGGATGTAATAAATTGTCATTAAGGCTCGCGTCTCACCAGGGAACATCTGAAGTGATTTTCTTGATGCACATAAGGATGATACTATACTTCAATAACTGCATTTTCATAACATCCCAATGTATTAATCTTACGGGGGAATTCTAATGCCGTTCCATCCATGAAATATTTTTTTTTAAATCATTACTCAATCGAAAGCCCAAATAATATTCTATTAACTATCACAATTACACCCTTATTCTACTAATAGGGCAGTATTCCATCTCTTCTAATTACTCTTGTTCTTAGACTCCTCTAAGTTCATTTAGAGTGTACCGAGCTTTCTATAGCTCATGGAAAGCATCAGCTCTCTTATTTTGATGGGTTTAATCCTGAGACCTTACCTATTATTGTCACATTCTCACTCACATTTACCATACTTACCTTTAAATCTCGCACCGTATCTTATATCGATTTCATAACCTCCCTTCTACATTAGTGGAATTCATATCCATACCTTAAAAGCTCTACTATAATACTTTCAACCTGGTGCATACACAATCTTGTAGAAGATTCGTATTAACGTCTTATGAGGCTGGTACTCTTCTAATTTCTTTGTCATAGAGCTTTAATAGAATATGATTATTATACTATCTCTCTTATACCCCTGCTATTAAAAGTGCTCCTTCTATTGTTTGAGTCACGATTTCTATAATCATCTGGGTCTAACAATCGGACTCATAAGAGTCACGATTTCTATATTTAACTTCCGAGCTTCCTTTTCCTTCTCAACCTTTAATTAAGCCTAGGTTATCTTCCAATCTTTAGGTTAGAGTATTAGCTATTACATTAGCCTTTCATGGACTCTATGTAGCATCAATGATATAATCTTCTAACAATTCAAGCCTTTATAGGTGACATGGACTTAATTCTTTCTTTTAACTTATACCAAAGTCTCCTATAGTTGTATAAATGTCAACATATATGCTGCTTGGATATAACTCAAAAGTCTTAAGTTCACTCACAACGTAATTAACTCTGGATCATTGATTGAATAATTCCTTTCGTGCCTTCTCAACATTCTTTAAATGACTTTTCTTGGTCGTTATGCCACTTGTTTCATGAATACTTGGCTTATCTTATTGCCCACCAATACTTGAATTTCCTACAACTCATATGATCTCAAATATCACTTTTGACTTCCCGTTCATTAGTTACGACATATGCCACTTTCTTATGGAGTGTATACCATATTGTAGTGAGACTATTGTTACAAGACCATTTCTTCTTTATATCGTTATGCTTAAGTTGAAGCTTTCTTCATTATTTCCTCAGCTAGTGTTTCTTTGTCGTACTTAAGGAGATCTTATGGATCTTGTAAAGTTACGAGCTTGTTATACTCTATACCCGAAGGGATTTTCGATATTCTTACTCGCCTACAAACATCCTTAGTTACATACCTTCATGCCCTTGTGCTCGTAGGGTTACTTCTAAACTCAGATTTCGATTGTCTTCTTAGTGGCACTCTCAATTATTTATGTAACACTTATACGTACCTTTAGTAACCCAACTCCCAGCTGAATATTTCTCAAGGTTATGGCATCATATCTACGAGACTAAATTTACTAGATTAGGATTCACTACGTTTATTTTGCATGATTAGCTGGTTTGCTTATAACCTCTTGTATTGCCATAACTCGGCTCTTCCTGAATCAACTACAAACCACTCGTTGGTCCATTCTCATATCTGTATTTCGTGTGATCTCTCTTCAGTTAATTACTTTATCTTAAGTTACCTTTCGCGCTTAATCCTTATGTATTAAGTGTTCATATGCACTTATTTATCAACGTCGCGCAATCCTTACTGCTCCTCTCTAGCCTCATGCTTGTATAATATTCTAGATTCATATCATATCTATAGGATCTGAATAGATTCTCTCTCATTCCTTTCATCCTTTTACCTCATTCCTCATTTACTATTCCATAGTTACTGCTTCATCTTGCCATTTTTTTCACATAGTCACTAACATCTTACTCGTCTTGCGGTAGCCCCTCTATACCTGTTGTGATATCAGTTAAAAAGGAAATGGATTCATGAATGGTTGACCTGAGAGATGAATTTGATATATCGCGTGGTCGGTTGCCGTGGGCAGGATATAAAGGTGTTGGAATAAGACTTTAGCTAATGAAAAAGTTTTTTCAATCAGTATTTGGTTATCGTGGGCAATTGTTGTGATTAGAGGCCATCATCTTGAGTGATTGGGGTTGTTTGATACATCATATGATCTCACCCGGAGTGGAGAGTATGGGTTATTACAGTTGGTTTGGCCTGAGTATAGACGTGAGATTCAGATTGGGTATATGATCTCGAGAAGTGCACTATGGTTTATGGTTTGGATGGATTGCGAAATTTCAACTATATTGTGTTATCGGGCTAATGTGAGATAGGTGTCGTGGGATCACCCCAAGTATATGCTTGGTAAGGTCATTCAACTATTAGATGGCTTATAGTACAACCCGGGTCCGCTCGAGGACGAGAGTTGGTTTAAGTTGGGGAGAATGTGATGAACCGACCCGTCGTCACGTGAGTTACCGCCCCGTTTTCCCCTCATTATGTTGTTTCATGTTTCTATATCCGTGTTAGAGTCTATCGGGAGAATTCGGATTAATTCTGGTTGAAAATAAGGCGGAGTGAAGCTTGTTTCTGAAAAGTCAACCTGAAGTTGACTATGTGGATAGAGGGCTCAGAATCTAATTTCGATGATTCGGTTAGTTTCGGGAGGTGATTTGTGACTTAGGGGAGTGATTGGAACTGAATTTAGAGGCCCGATGTAGAAATAAGCTTGAATTGGCTAAGTTGGAATTTTGACGAAATCCGATCGACATGTGAGATTTTGATCTGGGAGTCGGAATGGAATTCCGATAGTTGTATTAGCTTCGTTAGATGATTTTGGATATGTCTGCAAATTTTCAGGTCATTTATACATCGTTTGGTTGGGTTTTTGATAGAATGTAGGTTTCAGAAGTTTTGGTTGAATCTTCGGCTTGAATCCACCTTAATTTGATGATTCCTGTGTTTAAGGGTATGTTTTTATGATTGAAACAAGCTCGTGTGATGATTTAGAGTGGAATTATATTTTTGGTTGAGGTCCCGGGGGCCTCGAGATGTTTTTGGAGGGTCAAACGGATGATTTTTTTAAGAATCAGATTGCTGGTATTTATTGCACCAGGGATTTCCGCTTCTGCGAAAGGAGGACCGCAAAAGCGGAATAGTAATTGCAAGAGCGAGCTCAGGGTTGGCCAATGAAGATTTCCGCAAAAGCGGCGATGGTCGTAGGTGCGGGCCCGCAGAAGTGGGAAATGAACTTGATGGGGGAAACTCGTAGAAGCGGAAGGAAGTCCGCTTAAGCGGTCTCACAGGTGCGAGGTTTGAACCGCAGAAGCGGTCTTGAACTTAAGGAAGGTCGCAGAAGCGATCCATGTTCCGCATAAGTGGACATGCGGAAGCGGGCTAGTTGCCGCAAAAGCGAAAAACTGGCTGGGTTTAATGTAATAGTAAGGGTTCGAATTTCAAAACTTATAACTCATTTGGGGCTTCGAACTAAGAGGCGATTTTGGCGATTTTGAGGAGGAAATCAAGGGGTATCATCAGTTAAGCACTCATGGACTCAATTTATATTAATATATTGATAAATTATGGAATCTACCTCTGAAATTGGAAGAATTAAGGTGTATCAATGGGGGATTTTGCTCTCAGCCTAGGTTATAGAAAATCAATGATTTGAGTGGTAAAACGGAGTCCGATTTTGATAAACTTTATATGTATGTACTCGGGGCAAGATAAGGGTTCTGAAAACGTGACTTTCATAATTTTTCGAGAAGCGGGCCCGGGGCTCGAGTTTTGCTAGTTTGGAGATTTTTCATGTATTTTGATTGTTTTCGATTGGGTGTTGTTCAATTAGCCTATTTCAATATATTTGTACTGATTTTGGCTAGTTTCGATGCACGTGAAGGCCGGTTCGAGGAGCTAAGGCGTCGCGGGCTTGAGTTTTACCGGATCGAGGTGTGTAATACTTATAAATGTTGTCGTGAGGGTTAGTAAACCCCGGACTTGCACATCCTAGTGCTGTATTGAGGTGACTTGCACGTCGGATAACGGGCGTGGGATAGAGCACCGTTAGGGATTGTGACTTGGTCCGCCCACTTAATAAAAACACTACCTAAATTGCTTGAAATTGAATTGACACCCTAATAAAGATATTAATTATCATGAATGAGACTGATTATCATGTTTTGGGCTTCATGCCGAATATTTGAATCCTTTAGGGATTGGTATCACCGTCTTGATAATACTGTGCATAATTTCATCTTAGTCTAAGGTTTTAAAATGGTATTTTGCTACTCAACATTTTTATAAGATTTGAAAAACTTGAATAATGTTTTGATGACATTTTAGATGTGAGCTGATATGATACTGTGCCCAAGGGGCTTATATGCATTCATGACTATGCATGGATCGGGCTGCACGCCACAGCATGAGTGATATTGATATTGCGCTTGGGCTGTAGGAGCCCCTCCGAAGTCTGAACCCCCACAGTGAGCGTGGGCGCCTTTGCATAGACCGGGCTGTACGCCACAACGTCATATGCATTGCATTGCATTGCATATATACATTGTCCTAATTGTACTATGTGGCATGACATTTAACACTCATACATTACTAGCATACATGTGTTATCTGCCTAGATACTCTGGTGGAAATTGATAAGGAGTGTTGAGCCAAAGGGGCTGATTTGAGTGCAGACTCGCACTGTCTGAGGCTGTACCAGGTATTGAGATGTTATAATGAAAGGAAGAGATGTTAAAAAGATATTTCTAAATAATCTACTCGCATGTGCTGAAAAGGAACAAAATAAAAGTGTATTGTAGTTTAAAAGATGGTTCAGTATTATATAGCATGAGATAGTACTTTGTGTGGTTTTCTTTTCCTCAACATTATTTACTTTTATTACCGCTGAGTTGGAAATACTCACTCGACTCCCTGCACCATGTGTGCAGATTCAGGTACTTGGGAGCTTAGCTGAGCTTGAAGCTGATATAGAGCTCCATTTGAGATCGTCGAGGTAGCTGCTTGGCGTCCGCAGGACCCAACACTCCCCCTTGTTACTCTTTTACTACGTGTTTTATTCTGCGTACTCTTAGACTTGTAGAGTATTTACAGTATTGACTGATATTCTGATAGAGGCTCTTGGCTCGCGACCCTAGATCATTGGGAAGTTATGTTGTATTTTCGGGAGATTTTCGGATATTCTTAATACTATCAGTTTGATCTTGTTTTCCTTCACTATTGATGATTTAAAATAAATAATTTTGAGCTCTAAGCTCGGGATGAGAGTGTATTTGGTCGGGCTTGCCTAGCTATGTGCTGGGCGCCATCACGACCGGGTTTTCGGGGTCGTGACAGGAATGGGATCAAACACATATTGCGGTATCTAAAGGGACTACCGATATAGGCTTATTTGTGGCAAAAATTGCAGTCCCGATCTTGTTGGTTATGCTGATGCTGAGTATTTATCTGACCCATACAAGACTCGGTCTCAAACAAGTTATGTATTTACTTGTAAAGGCACTGCCATATCTTGGCGATTGACTAAGCAATCAATTGTGGCTACTTCATCTAATCATGCTGAGATAATTGCTATTCATGAAGCAAGTCGAGAGTGCGTGTGTTTGAGATCTATAGTACATCTTATTCTAGACAAATGTGGTTTGAAATGTGACAAGTTACCCACTATTTTGTATGAAGATAATGCAGCATGCATAGCTCAATTGAAGGGAGGATTCATAAAAGAAGATAGGATAAAGCACATTTAACCAAAATTATTTTTCATACATGATCTTCAAAATAATAGTGATATCAATGTACATCAGACTCGTTCAAATGATTATATGGCTGATTTGTTCACCGACGTTAACCTTCAAGAAGCTAGTGTACAAGATCGGGATGCGAAGACTCAAGGATGTGAATTGATGTCCTCGGAGTTAATGCGTTGTATCCTTTATTCCTTACAAGGTTTTGTCCAACTGGATTTCCCTTGCAATGTTTTTAATAAAGCAACCAAAAGGCGTATTATTAGATATGTGTACTCTTTTTTCTTTTCTAGATTTTTTTTTCATTGAGTTTTATTTTAGTTAAGGTTTTAACGAGACACATTATCCGTTGAATAGACATTCAAGGGGAGTGTTATAAATAAAATTCTATTTATGGTGAATGTCCATATTTAGAGAGATTTTATGGTTTATTACTTGATGGCTAAGTCAATATCTTTCTATAAATAGAGAGTTCTATTTCATTGTAATTTATCCCAAAATCAATAAGAATTCACTCTCTCTATTTTATTTTTTTTTACTGATACCCCTTTCTTTTATTGTTTCACAACAATAAGTTTGTAGTAGTAATATTTCAAAACTTACCCTAATTGTTAAAAGATTGATTAGAAGGGTGAAGTTTGAGAAAGGATTAAAGTCAAAAAGAGGCGGATCCGGATCCGGATCCGGGTCGGGTCGTGCTATATCCCATAATCATCTGAAACCCTCGAGCAAAAATCTTCTTTTTGTTCCATCTCCCTCGCTCTCACTGTGCATCAGCTCCAGCTCCTTTTGCTCCTTAAACCCTAACTCCAGCTCTTTCTCTTTTTCCACAATGAACTGTTCAAGTAAGCTTCACTCCCTCTCTCTCTTTCTTTACTTCCATTTCCATGTATGCGTATTATTTATAATATAGTCATTTTTATTGTCTCTGATCTATAGTTTTTATTTTTTTGTGTAACTTTTCCGTACAGTTTCCGGCGAGGTGCCGGAAGAGCCGGTGGTGTCGAAGAAGTCCGGACTCCTTTTCGAGAAGCGTTTAATAGAAAGACACATCTCTGTGAGTTTCTATTTTTTATTTGAGCATTTAAATTATATATGCGGACAATATGAAAGAGTTTAACGAATTAACTACAGTTTTACTGGATACATATGTGCTATAGAGAGCTATATGTAATTTGTGTTAAAGTGAGTAGTAGTTTAAAGATGCTCTACACTGTCAGGAGTATTAACTTGTATATGGTTACAGTATCAGTACAGATTCACTGGCTACAGCATGTTATTTTACCTTCCTTTGTAGGTTATGGATTTATGCTGTCTATGTTATGTACTATCCTTGTACGTTATCTATCCATGTTTGCTGTAAAAAGCTATCTGTATTTTTTTGTTAAAGGGTGTAATAGTGTTGAAGGTTCTTGACATTGTTAGACTATTAAGCTCATCTTTTAATGCTCTCTGTCAATGTGTATGCATTTTTATGACCGAGAAATCTGTATGTGGCCTTATATTCGCAGAGTACTTTCTTGCAATGGGGGTTCGGATATGGTCTGCCTCTCTACCCTTAAGACCAACCAATGCCTTCGAAACCAGGAGATAATTGGCCTGCCCCCTCTACCCTTTTCCACTAAATACCAGGCTTAGTTCATATGACATAGGGCTGAACCTGTCACAAGTCCATCGATGTTTTGCCACTTGAACTTTTGTATGCATTCTTTTCTCGTGGTGTTCTTACTTATTTATGTGGTTCAGTTTGTGGTCAATCTTGAAAAAAGAAAGGATCCATTTCCGAGCTTGTGTCATGTAAACGTAGGAAGGAAAAAATGGAACAATAACAATTGTGCCTCAATCAAGCTAGTTAGGGTCGGTTATATGAATCCTTTATATTTATTTTGTTCAACTTGGTTCAGTTTCATTACAAAACATAATAGTTCTCCCCCCCCCCCCCCAACAAAAAAAAACCCACTTTATTGTTCCTCCCCAAATGGGTTCTGTAATAGCTATTAGAAAATTAAGCGGTTCCATCTTAGGTTTCCCTGAAAAAATGAAAAGATTTTGATAAAGTGCATTAATTTCATTAAAGAAATCAGTACCAAGAAGGTACTGAATATATTATGAAATTCAGTACTTGGTCAGAACCTTCACAAAACAGAGTCTAACAAGTCCATGAAATCAGAAATACTAAATACACTTTCTCCTCTAAGCCAACAAAACAAGTTCTAGAGGCATATAAATTTTACAATTTCATTCAGTTCCTTATTTCCTTCAAAACATTTTTGGTTCCTCTCCTGCCATACTGTCCAGATGATACACATGGTATTAGCTCCCAAGTGTTCTTCAGTCATCTCTTTACCCTTTGTCCTTGCCAACACCCAACAGTTTAGTAATTCCTTAAAGCTTTGTGGCATTACTCAATGAACACCAAATATATTTAGAAATAAGCAGCAACCCACCCAAAAACATGTTGATTGCAATGTATCAACAGATGATTAACAGTTTCTGCACAGCATTCACATAAAAAACATCTATTACCTAAACTGAATCTTTTTTTCTGGGCAAGCTTCATAAGCAGCAACCCACCCAAGACATGCTTTGGTTGGGGTGTTAGTTTTCCACAATAGCTTCAAGGGCCAAAATGACTCCAAATCAAGTTAATGATCTTGTGACCATTCATAACCAAATTTCACCATATATATCCCATATTATCTGGAAGACAAACCTGAGTGTCTTCTTTGTTTCTTCAATATTTATTGTCTGCACTATCATCCAGCCCTCAATCATTACACTTTCTGCTAAGCTGAAAATTTCAACAGTTTTGCATAAAGCAGTCAGCCTTCGGGCATTCTTGATTCATTACCAGACTATAAATGACAGGAATTTGATCCTTTAACCGTCCTTCAGGCCATCTATCTGTCCATAGTTTGATTTTCCTTCCATTGACCACTTTTAAGTTGATATTATTCTTAAACTCTCCCCATAAACCTGCTATTTGTTTCGATATGCCACTCTATAAGAGTTGTTCACAGGCTTAGGATCTCTGAATCCTTCCCTTCCATACGTAAGATTAATAACTGCCTTCCATATAGCATATTGTTATCATTCCATATCCATATCCATAACCACTTATAGAGGAAAAAAGATTGACTAGAAAGATTAGCATTCAATCATTCATTTTGCTTGATTGTGTGAGAATTTTCATAGTTCTTTGGAGGGAGAATGTTAGCATCTTTTTTGGATAAAGTTGTATGTCTTTTCCTCTGACTAAATGCTGCATTTTCTCAAGTTTATATGTGTATCTTTTTGGTTGGTACAGGATTATGGTAAATGTCCTGTTACCGGAGAGCCATTGACGGCAGATGACATTATCCCTGTTAAAACTGGCAAGGTAATACTATTTTGAAATTTATAATGTAATATGCTTCTAGTTTTCCTCAGTATTAGCTTTATGGTATGATCTCAACTGGGTTTACATCGTGGAGCTTATTAATATTGGTTACTTATTGCAGATAGTGAAACCCCGACCTGTACAGGCTGCTAGCATCCCTGGGATGTTGGGAATGTTTCAAATAGTACGTGCTTTTGATCCTTGATTTTCTGCTTCCCATTTCTAAGGTTTGTTTGCGACATAAATTAATATGTAATGCCGAGGAACTTGACTACTCAGTTATCATATTGTGAAGTTGTGTCTCTTCATCATCCTTTGAAATAGTATTAAGCACGTCTGCGAAGATTATTTACCTTTGAGTGTTCTGTTGGAAAATTAAAATGGTTTTATCATGATATGCCCCATATCTCTCAAAATGCTCCTTTTTATTTAAACGGATTGGTTAAGTATTTGTTTAGTGCATTGTTCAATTAGAAGAGAGGCGTGCAGCCCAGGTTAAAATCATCATCTTGAAATTTATGATCTTAGCTAAATTAGTTCATGAAGCTTTCAAATAAAGCTTTTGACATCATTAGATATGATGTGCCAAATGCAGCAGGATGATTTCCGTTTGTTTATCATATAGTGTTTTATCACTTGATCCTTTACGTGTGGTGACTACTAAACTAATTACCATTTATCTTGAAGCAAGTTGTCTGTTACATTTGATGCTTCTGTAGTCTTAATTTTCTTTTGTCTCGTAGGAATGGGATGGGCTGATGCTGTCAAATTTTGCATTGGAACAGCAATTACATACTGCAAGGCAAGAGCTGAGTCATGCTTTATATCAGGTGAAGGAAGTGGCCTGCTTACTTTTAAGTAGCTGGAACTCTTTATTCTGGAGAGTTTATCCTTCAAATTGTCTTTTAAAACATAGGATCAATGATTGTTTCTTTTTGGAACGTTAAGGTCTTACTTAGGCAGGATGGACATTAATTAAGGCAGCCTCAGATACTATTGTTGAAAGAGGAGAGAGGAGGATGTACATGTTGTGAATCCAGTAATCTAGGTGTTACAAAACATGAGTAATACTTGAATGGATGTTTCCATATAAGATGATCTTGTATATGAGATATCAAAATGACACACTCCGCTGGTTTTACAGATTAAGCATACAGCAAATAGTTGAAGCCATCCAACATCAGAATGAGCATCTAAAATAGTATTCGCTACAGTTTCATAGAGACATAAAATAGAACAAAATATCTAGATTTGGTTATACTTTCGTCTCTTTTCCTTTGCAATTTAGGGCTTAATTGGCTAAAGAGTTTGTAGCTAACTTATCCAAAAATAAATAAATAAAGGGTCCGAAGGTTTGCCCCTGCTAAAGACCCATTTATTCTATTAGGTATTTTATTTTGTACAGTGGAAAATATATAATTGAAGGGAAAATAGTGACTCACTGGTAGCAATAAGTGATATGTGTGATATGAGATATCCAGTGGATGAAGCTAGCGCACAAATTTATAATTAATAGAGTGTAAACAGCAGAGTGAGGATTAATGTATTTTGTATCTGTTGACGTTAGGGCTTAGTTAAGTTGGAGGCCCTTTTGTGCAAGTTTTTCCATTATAACAAGTCATGTATTTTTTCGAGTTTTCTATCTTGTGTAACGGGAAAAAAATATTCTTTTATGGTAAAACCCAACACCCTCGAACTGCCAGCCTAGGAGCTCAACAGTGGGGCCTTCTCACTTTTGCTCCCTTTGTGACTCAAACTCCAGCCTTATCGTGGGGGGGGGGGGTTGAAAAATTTTTAAGCACATCAAAGAAAGAAGTGTCATATTGTCTTTAAAGTGACATGAGTTTTTTTGGTGTATGCCATAAGTTCTTAGAAATAGGCACAGGCAAGAGTGGAAGGGCTAGCCCATCTATTCGATTCGAGCTATAGAGAAAGGCCCAATTAGACCAAGGATCAGATAGTAAGTCAACTGAGTTTCAGTTTAAAAAAGGGATAGAATCTCACTAGAACGAGGTTCAGTCCAAATCGGGTGGAAGCGAGCGGTTCAGTGGCTTGGGGGAGTCCATTGCATCAATAGTATAGTGACTGATTGGGCTCAAGGACCCTTTTAGCAAACCAGGAATATAGTTTACAAAGAGGTACCTGTACTAGTGTCGTTGGAGTCACAATTGAGTACGAATTAGCATCCTAATAATACTGTTGCTTCTTGTGCCAATAATCAGGTTCTAGATTCACTATACAATTTCCGTTTTTGTCATATTCTCTATTTGACGACAGTGGTGTTTGGGCCAGTTTGCGCGTTTGCTACCTCCCACCAGCACAAGATACTGAGTAACTATCCCCACCAAGACTTAGACAGATGAGACGAAGCCACCTAGTGTTTTTCTCCTGTCTTTCAAATCCAAATTTTCGTCTTCTCAATCTCCAAAATTGACATCTGGATAATTTTCTCCTAATTATCTCCCCCTAGATTCTTCTAGTAGCTGCTTCTCAGTATTACAGTTTTCTGCGTGCTTCCCCTGGTACATCGCTTGCGAATTTTATGTATTGTCTTGGCAGCATGATGCTGCCTGCAGAGTAATTGCCCGGCTGAAAAAGGAAAGGGATGAGGCAAGGGGGTTGCTTGCCCAGGCTGAAAGACAAATACCCATGGCAGCCACTACAACAGTTGGTGCTACTGCTTTCAGCAATGGGAAAAGAGGTAGTCAATTTTTATGCTCTGCACGTGTCTCAACCATCTTCTTTTTTCCCTTACTTATGATTCTTGTTATCAACTTGTATGAATAGCTGCCGAGGATGAGGAGATGGGTCCCGATGGCAAGAAAATTCGCCCTGGAATATCAAGCTCTGTCATTGAGACTCTTACAGAATGTAATGCTGCTCTTTCACAACAAAGAAAAAAACGACAGGTAATATCTGCTACACACATTTGGAGGGTTTTTTTAAGTAGGATTGTGGGTATCCTTTGTTACTTTCTCCTCATTCTCTTCTGATATTGCATCCCTCTTTTTTTGAATGATGCAAGTAGTTACTATATGAGTTTTTTCCTTGTTGCTACCTCTCCCAGTTAGAAGCAAAATGATTATTTTATTTTCTTTCCGACCTAGATACCGGCAACACTGGCCTCTGTGGATGCTCTGGAAAGATATACCCAACTGAATAGTTATCCTCTTCACAAAACCAACAAACCTGGCATTTTGTCTTTGGATATTCATTATCCTAAGGTAAGTTCTTTCTTCTGTTTTTTCCCTTGATTTGTATTTAACTATTTTTAACAAGGGAGATACTGCTAAAATCAGTTACTTGGACTTGGGTATGGTTACTTATTCAATGTGGGCGTGTGAATTTGTAACCCGTAATTGCACTTCCTGCTAAGTATTAGTACAAAGAGATTGTGTGAAGTACCGACGCCCAAGTCACACGCGTTGCACACTTACGTTTCCTTCAAGGATCCATGAAACATATACTAAAATACATTCCCATTTAGCTTCCACAGTAAGGCTGAGTAAGGCTGCATATTTGTGGTCCGGCCCTTCCCCGGACCCTGCGCATAGGGGGGGGGGGCTTAGTGCACTGGGCGGCCCTAGTAGCTAATACGAGTCATTTGTTATTCAAACTTCTGCTTTTAGTACAGTTGCATAAAGTTAACGGCTTTTGCATATATGGCCTTCATGTTGAAAGTTATCTTTTTGCATGTATGGCCTTTGCGTTGAAAGTTGTCTTTTTGCTTCGTAGATATTGAATGCCTATCCAGATAAACATGTGATAAAATAGTTACTTGTGTTAAGGCACAAGTGGTTTTACAGTACTAGGTTCTTATGGCTATGGATATGGAAGGCGAGTTAGTAAGTTAGATCTAGAGCCTGCTCATATATCTGCATTATCACATTAGTGCAAAACCGAGGAATAACTTATTGTCATCAAGAGGTTCTCTGTAAAAGATGAAAGTTTTGTTTCATGAGAAAGTCAATTGTTGCAGAGATTCGATGGTTCGTGCCACTTAATTATTATGCTTCCTTGTTTTCTTGGCATGTTTACGGTTAAACTTCTTTCAGTTCTAATTTCTAATTTGTGTTCTGTCAGGACTTAATTGCTACTGGTGGTGTTGATTCAAATGCTGTGGTCTTCGATCGTCCTTCAGGACAAATCATATCAACACTAAGTGGTCATTCGAAGAGGGTCTGTCATCTTTTTGACATTTCTTTTTCTTACTTTACTTGATAATTCCTTAGCTGTGTTTGCTTAGCAAAATTGCTGGCTTAGTATATTCTGCCTTTTTAGGTTACAAGTGTAAAATTTGCGTCTGAGGGTGAACAAGTGGTCTCTGGCTCAGCAGATAAGGTAAACCTGATTGTTTCTCTTTAGTCAAGTTAAACATGCACTTCTCGTTCAATAGTATGCCTTCATCTTCAGATCTTCTCTTGTCTTATTGAAGCTTATACTTTCCTTAGTATGTTCTCCCCTTCTATGGTAGGTTATGTGCTACTTGTTGGGAATAACTGGAAAGGGTTCACTTGTAAAGAATATCTAAATATGAGGTCACTGATATTATATGTCACAGTATGGAGTTTCTTTTAATGTTGCCACCATATTTACTCTTTGATATGCTTCCAAGAATAGAATGGATAATAAAATAGAAAAGGATTAGTTTGGTTGAACATGTGTTTTTATTGATTGTTTTGTCCCTTCAGTTCTAGCCTCTAGGTTCTGAGCTGGTTAGTAGAATAGTAGTAGAATTTGGAAATTCTTTATATGACAGAACAACTTTAGAGTCAAATGTTTTTTGTCATTTTTGTAAGTAGTAAAAATATCAACATTAACACTGTTGTTGCTTAATGCACAGTTGCATGACTAGCCTCTGTGACATTCTTCCGTTGATGTTTTACTTAACTGTAATTGAGTTTTGCAGACAGTTCGTGTGTGGCAAAGTTCTGAAAATGGGAACTATGACTGTAGGCATGTCTTGAAAGATCATACAGCAGAGGTAATTTCATATTGACATCTCATTGATCAATGCTGAAAGTTCTGATATCGAATTACCTTCTTGTTATTTAGGGACAAAATGCTGGTAATAGTCCTGCTTGATTGTACAAAACTTAATATTTTGGAAAACATGCTAATTAGCTTTCCAGTGGTGATCCTTAATCTCGCTGCCCCTTTTAGTATTCCGTCTTTTTGGATATTTTGTTTCTAGGATTAGATATGTGAATTGTGGAAGAGATCATTAAGAAGTGAGAGGGAGATGAAACTAGTCTATTTGTACTAGTGGTTCACTGTACTAGAAATTGTAGTTTTCTATATTTACTGTTATATATTTAGAGTAGGTTATTTGTTCATGCAAAGTACATAACATGTTTTTGATCTGAAATTACTTGGGGAGTATTTCTGTTGTCGTATCAAAGAGAAATAAAGTGTTTCTGTTGTCCTTGGAGTTGTGTTTGCCTTGTGGTAAACTTCGTTCTTCTTGTGTTTGCCTCTTGCATGACTACCTGCAAGCCTCTTTTTTTCCGTCCACATTTGCTTCAAGGAAAAGTAAAAAAAAAAAAAAAAAAAGGAAAGAAGTAAAATACATTGTTGGGGAATAAGGGGGCGCGTGGGATATTTCAAGTAGAAATCAATGATATGTTGGCCCTACTGTTTAATATAAGTCTTCCAGACCCGTGAAATTGCCTTCACCTCTATATTTTTATGGTACTTCATTTTTAAGTTGTGGCTTTCATTAACTAGATTTAGTGCATTTTCTAACCGTCTAATTAGTTATATACATCTACCAATGATTACAGGTGCAAGCTGTCACTGTCCATGCAACCAATAACTATTTTGTGACTGCTTCTCTTGATAGCACATGGTGCTTTTATGATCTTGCTTCTGGCTTATGCCTTGCACAGGTTTCTTTTTCGTCTGGCCTCTCATTCTCAAGAAGCAATGTATAGTTGTCTAGAGTCATCATCTTTTCAATTTATAGATTGTTAAAAAAGTAAAAATTATAATGCAGGTGGCAGATGCTACAGAATCTGAGGGCTACACATCTGCAGCTTTCCACCCTGATGGTCTGATCCTTGGAACAGGGACCTCAGGGTCTATGGTTAAGATATGGGATGTAAAAAGTCAGGTCTGTTGCCTCAAAAGGCAGCAAATACTCGTCTTTCCTCTTCATTCCAAGTAGTCTTACTTTGTTTGTGTGCGTGTCTGTTTTTCTGGTGCTTCTCTTCAGGCAAATGTTGCAAGATTTGATGGCCATGTTGGGTCTGTAACTGCTATTTCCTTTTCAGAAAATGGTTATTTCTTAGCAGTGAGTATTCTAGTACTGAATTAAACTTTTGAAACCCTCTTTTCATCAGCTTAAAGTGGTTTATGATTGAACTTGTGACCAATGTTTCCTTTCTGTGTTGATCATCAGACTGCTGCTCATGATGGTGTTAAACTTTGGGATTTACGCAAATTGAAGAATTTCCGAAATTTCTCTCTTTATGATGAAAATACACCGACTCAATCAGGTATAACCTAACAGCATTCTACTGAAGCAAAAAAGTGAATCCATATTACAAATCAAAGAAGCTTGGTAGTTCGTAAACATAGATATTTAGTGTTTGCATTGAGCATTTATTGAAGGCCAAGGATTTGTTTCATGAATGAAGTATTGTATATTTAAGCTTAGCTTAGGACTCTGCTGTTTTTGAGAAATTTCCGTTTTATAATCTGGAAGCGTTCCCATCAATGAGTTGTTGTATTTTTCAGTGTTATCAAAGGCCCTCTTAAAGCGCGCTTAAGCCCTGAAACGAGGCTCAAAACATGTTGGGCGCTTCGCCTCGCTTAACGGGCGCTTCAATGTTGTCATCAAGGCTCTAAGGCATACTTTTCCTTGCTAACGAGCATAATCTGGAAGAAGCGAAACAATTGATATTTCACTTTATTGTAAACTTTCTTCGATTGCTTTGTCCATATATTTGGTATTCATGCTTATAGATACTAGTCTTGGACTACACGTACATATTTGTAGTTTTTCTCCATTCGCCTTTCTTCAATAAAGCTCACGCTTTATTTTCACTTTGCGCTTAAAGCTCCGACAGACCTTAGAGCTTTTTTGCACTTTTCGCCTTTGATAACACTGGTATTTTTTTAAGTATACTATCTCAGGCTTTATAGTCTGGTAGCTTTGTAAATCAAAAGTCTACTTCAGAGCTTTTCATTTTTTACACTGTTGGCATACAGTTTACCACACTGGCTCCTTTGAGGTAGTGTTATACCAAGTCTATCCTTCCATCCTTCACGATGTTTTTAATTGTTCATCATAAATTCATCTCCTATAACAATTTTATGCACATCTAAGATCATCTAACGTTGCTGCTTCTCCTTTTACTCGCAGTGCAATTTGACCATAGTGGAAGTTATCTTGCCTTAGGAGGCTCAGATATACGGTAAGGCACCTGCACAAATATTGGGACTGGATAGCTTTCTGATTCAGTGATTCAATGTTCTCATTTTTCTTTAACTAAAAAGTAGTTCTCCTTTTTGAGTCTCAAAAGACTTCGGCATAGCTCAATGAAAGAAGTAGAAACCAAGACACTTGGTGGATTGTTTGTCATTATACTTTTGATTATCATTATTCTCATTGCCACTATGTGTCCCTTGTCAAATGATTCTTGGAGCTTTCTTTTGGTCAAGTGGAGTTAAATGTCATTTCCGTCTGTTGAATCAGAGTTTTCCAAGTCGCCAGTGTCAAAGCTGAATGGAATCACGTCAAAACCCTCCCCGACTTATCAGGCACAGGTATAGTATTCCTCTCTTTTTCTAGATGGATTTTTGACTATTTCTGTTGCATGTGTTTATAAAGGTAATAATAGTCATTGCTGTCGTCTAATGCAGGTAAAGCAACATGTCTGAAATTTGGTCCAGATGCAAAATACATAGCTGTCGGATCTATGGACCGTAATTTAAGAATATTTGGGCTGCCTGGCGAGGATCAAATGGAGAGTTAGGCTCATTTCCAGCATGAAAGCAAACAGTCAATGCCACAGCTTCGCACCTGCAGAGACCACTGTATTATCTCTAGGGGAGGAGGTTGATGGGTCCCTTTTTAATATGTAATTCTTCTGGTTTTTGCTAGATCTTTGGGTGGTTTGGTATACTACCAACTTGGGATAATATCCAAAGTGCAGAGTTTATTTGGTCGTCTCAATACCATACTTGGGTAGTCTATTGTATCATTGTTGTAACCATTGCCTATCCTGGGAGCAAAAATCTGAATGGAAACCATCAGTTACAGTACATTGAGATGTCAAGTTAGTAGCTAAAGCAGATATTGCATTTATTTATGTTTTCAAGTTACCAATTTATCTGATACGCTTTTTACCTGAATTTCACCCATGCTAACCAGTACAGATTCAAATTCTCTGTTGTGTTGTGGCAGGTTTCTGAGAAGCATGTACTTTCTTTCCATCTTTTTACGTTAGTCAAGAAAATATTATGTCTGCGAGTAGGTCATGAGTACTAAGCCCCCATTTGGTCATAAAATTGGGAGCTTTTTTTAAACTTTTATTTTCAAATATCTATTTATAGTTTTTAATTATTTTTGGCAGATTTTGAAAGTAAATTTTCAATTCCCAAAAACAACTCTAGAGTAGTTTTTGAGTTTTCTGGAACTTACTCATAGAAGTGCAAATTCTTTTAAATGCATGTGCAGATGTGATTTTTTAACTTTCAAAACTAATTTTCTATCTCATCTTCAAAAATTCATTTTTTTTCAAGTTTAAACTAAATTTATTTTCAAATATTAGCTAAAAAACAACAAATAACTGTTCACAACTTGGGTTAAATGCTGCTGACTGCTGACAAGGCTTTCATATTGGTCGTTCTTGCAATCTTTTTATTACATTGGATACCCGCTATTCTCCACCGGCAGGTACCGCGTAACTTAGCCTATCAAAACTTTAGTAAAAGGGAAGAGATAATCTAAAGTTGTTTTTAAGTTGTCTAGAAAGTTTTTACTACTTCATTAACCGCTAGATTACACGTTTGGATGCGTTGACTGTGTTTGCGATGTAGACTCCTCACTTATTTAGGTTTTGGTCTGGACTCGATACCTTTGTAAACTTATAACAAGTTCTCAAATCTCCAATGCCTTTTCCGATCAGAAATGTGATTTTCTAACGCTTCGTTGTGTAGATTATAGAATTTAAAAATTGTTCAACAGGTTATATTGACTGCCAACAACTGCCCAGTATAGTCCCACAGGGTGGGATATGGGGAGGGTAATATGTACGTAGGCCTTACCCCTACCTGATAGGGCAGGGCAGAGAGGTTGTTTCCAATCGACCTTCTGCGTAAAAAAAACAAAAACCGACTGCTATAATTACAGCAGTAACAAAATGCACAATGTAAAAGCCTGAATCAATATTCAGAAAAAATAATAATAACGACTAGAAAGCCTCCCCTGGCTGGAAGGATAAAGAATGTGCTAAATATAGAATGATAAAGAATTTACCTATAATAGCTAAAGTCACACTAGGATTACAAAAGAAAACTGGTTAATGGACATGAAAGAATAAATAATTGTACTCCAAGATAAATTCATGCTTCGGATGTGGTGAGGTAACGGGATGCGTGTGTAAAGCCCCATAGCTGCATCAAGAAGAAATATAAAATGTCAAAGATTGGTAATACAACGTCCAACAACTTATACAAATATGTCATCAGTTTGATACCAAGAATACATTTCTAGCAAATTTGGACCAACTTATCACAAAGCCATGCCATAGTATCAACATACTTAAGCTACAATCTTTTATTTGAGCACAATATTATTCGGATTTCTGCAAACACACTGTAAATTTGAAATAATCTGTTTTCCTCCAATTATTTATCGTTTTTTCCCTTATGATATAACCCTCAAAACTCAAATGGGAGCAATATACAATTTATTCTTTTTCTTATTTTTCGCTGATATGTGCTTTTTCACATTAGTTAAAACTTAACCTCCTAGAGTTGTGGTTCTCAAAATTGAAGCAATTAAGAATCGCCCATTATCATTCAATCAGTCAATCAACGATGTCTCAGTCCCAAAGTAATCCTTTATATCTATTTCACTATATTGCTATATTTTGGGTCCATTTCGTTTCAGTATTGGTAAATAATTTATTCTTAAATGCAAGTTAGCAGTTCTAAATATCTCACACTTATACCTACACTGATATGCAAACCAAACTAAAATTACTAATCGCAAACATCATACATGATGTAAGTAAAATAACAACAAACAGCTAATCATTAATCCTTATCAAAGCAGAACTATAGGAAGCATTGATATATAGAAGTACTAGCTGAAGATCGTATATGCATTTAAAAACAGATGACATGTGGATACGAATCTCCATGTTTATATTTGTAGAGACGACAAGCGCACAAGTGTGCTCCCTCCCTCTAAAAACAGATGATATGTGGAATCTCCATGTTTATACTCGTAGAAAGGACAAGCGCTCGAGTGCGACTCTCTCTCCGTACAACGTCGAACCTCATATAGTTCTTTGAAACTAAATTGAAAGTCATACCTCTAGAATAATTAATGGGCACATAGACAAAAGGATAAGAAAAAATTACCTCAACATTCCTCAGTTCAAACTCTTGATCATGTGCCAAGAATGAGTTCCCAAATGTTTCACAAGGTCCACTACTGCCAAATAACCTTCACAGAAAATTGCAAATAAAAAAGGAAGAAATTTGCAAGCAACATTGTATAGGGCAAGGCAGAGAAACTACAATGCATATGGCAAAGGCAGAGAAACTCACAAATCACCATCCAAGCTTAAAGCAAAATTTCCACCTCCTCCAAGAGCGAGGACGTCATTCAAACACAAGTAAAAATATCTATTGGCACCTAGCGCAAAAATAACAATAGATTAGCTAATGTCTACACCATTTCATGGATTACTTCAGATCAGAATCCTTGGGATTTTCTACAAACTATATACAATGACTTGGCTCATGTATCAAGATGGGTATACAAAGCTCATCTTTTATGTTAAGTTCCCATAGACAAGCTTTGACGTGGCCTGAGCAAGAAGATTTATCAGACAAATGCTTAACAGAAACACGATCAGTCTCACTAGGATATTGAAATTTATGTTATTTTATTTTCTATTTGGTGGTCTGGTAGTTGCATCATATGTTAGAGCAATTTAGTTAAGTTTTGTGGACTCTCCAAAAATGTTGCCGCACTCGTGTCAGATCCTCCAAAACTGCACTACTTTTGGAAGATCCGACACATACCCGGCAACTGTTTTGGAGAGTCCGGGAAATATAGCAATTTAGATAGAGGAGCAAAGCTAAGTAGCATATGATCTCATTTTGAATTAACTCTTACTCCTTTCTCCAAACAAAAAGAAGCAAGAAAAAATAGAGAAACTAAAAAAAGATCATACGTGCAGATTGCAAGAATCTCAGCAAGGGTCACAATAAAGGATTGACCCAGGCTTTCTACCAAGGGTAGAATCTTAATTTGCCGATAATTTTCACAAAGGATTAGACTTCTAAGATATGTTTATCACCTCAGTTTGCCAGTGGCAGTACACAGTAGCTACTAAGAACCAGCAGTCAATTTTCATCAGAGAGAATAACTATGTTGAAAGGAGGAAACAAGGTCCCTAGTAAGAAAGTAACAGTGCAGCATAATAACTTGAAGGTGCAACATAGCAAAACTTCGTAAAGTTTGGTTTGGGTTAAAAGAATAGAGGAAAGGGTTGCTTCTCAAGTTCAAATACTAGCGAAGGCAAACACACTATGATCTTTTTTTAGTTTCTCTATTTGTTGGTGTTCAAATACTTCTCAAGTCCAAGCCTTGGTGGACAGAGTTACCCGGTACCTGTGCAACTGTGCTGCCGGGAGGTACAAGTACTCCGTGGAATTAGTTGAGGTACATGCAAGCTGTCCCGGAGACCACTGTTACAAAAAATTATGGCCTCTATCTCCAACCATCAAGGAAAACTTTCCCCAGACAAGTCATGAGGGACTAAATATTGATATAATGGAACAATGGAACAGCTCGAAGAGCCTTTCCATATGTAATGTTTAAACAAATTCGCTTATGTATTTAATCGTGATGGCTCATAGTTAATTCAAGACTGCAGTTTCTCTTAAATATAAATTTTCAATAACTGCTTTTGTAAAAACTGATATTGTAACAAACCTTCGGACAATTTCCTTACCTGTTGGTCTAAATAACCTTGGTTCACCATATAGAGTTGTGAATACAAATGTTTGATTTGTTCCCTGACACAATAATACAGTAATTACATTAGAATTGAAAACAAAAGCAAAACTATGTGAGGATTAAAAAAGCAGATATTGGCAATTGCTTTATAATCCGTCATTTGAAGTTAAGGGGTTTGAAACCACATTCTTGCACCAAGTCGATTACCAAGAGTAATAAAAACTGGTGTTTTTCTTTTTGAAAATACTGCACCATTATATTTAATCAGTAAAGAAAATTAAATACTGCATGTGATTGCATTATTACTTGGTACTTCCTCTTTGCAGTAGGCCTCAATGGTGCCTCAAGCAACCCACCAAATACAGCACCCTGCTTATCACCAGTAATCTGAGACCAACGTTATTAAGAAAATTGAGTTTCAGAAGAGATCCTTTAAAAATTGCTAATGAGTTGGGAGCGCATGCACAGCAAAAATTTATAATTTAGGTGAAAATACCAGCAAGCAAGGACCAGAAAGATCGGCGCTCTTCCGAATAAGAGTACGAAGTGATATACCATGTCTGGCCGTGCTGCCCTTCATGCAAATGAACAAAAATAGATGTTAATACTCAGGCTACCAAAGTTGCGGTAGACGTTACAGTGGAAAATATTTTAAGGTCAAGATTACCTATATAACAAGACCCATTGACAACCTTTCGCTATATTAGGAAGGGAAGACTGGAAAAAATCATATAAATCTGGAGTAATGAAAACAGAATCAGTGGTTAGATATGCCATGGACTGCTCAAAACTGTGTCTATCCGGAGCATCTTCAAAAGTTTCAGAACCGCTCGCAACGCTACTTGCGGAATTAGGCTCTCCATTATCCCTGTCTGTATTTACTGTTCCCTTCTTTACACAAAGTGAAGTCCTGTTGCAGCCATTTTCACTTTCTTCTGGATAAGCGTCTGGTATCTCTTTGTAATCATCGTGATCCTCAAAATCATCCATAGGTTTATCGCGCCATGAGAAACTTTTACTTCTCCATGTAAAAGAATGTGATTGAAGCGGTTTGACATCATCTCGATATCTTATATTCTCAGAATATGTCGATGGGAGAAGGAAAGAAAGGATAGATGTTACAGATTTTCCTTCCTTAGTATACGACCTGGCCTAAACAGAGAGAGAGGTAATGTTACAAATAATATGCACTGCATTGAACAACAAATCTTCTATTGCAGAAGGGAAACACGATGTAGAGCTTCTAATTTTGCTCAAATAAACAAATATCCGAAATTACAAAAAGAATAGAATCAGAACAATGTAGCATGACTAGTTCACTCTTCCAGCAGGAAATGCAAACTCTATGTATATGATATAATTCTATTACATGTAGCAGCTGACAAATGCTGCTCAAGTTAGCGGCAAACTGATATAAACAAACTTGAGATTGAACATCCACTGTTCTTTCTTGTTAACTTTTGTTCTTATAGATAGAACAAATGCTTCATATTTCGGAACCACAAAATAAACAGCCATGAAACAACTAACTGAATCTTTCGACTTTGTTTAAAGTTGTCATCTTTTTTCCTTTCTCCTCTTTTTCAGTTACTCAATTCACTTCATGTACAACTTCCTTGATACATAGTTTTCAACATTTTTCTATATTTTTTTTTCAGTTACCTATTTCATCATATAAAGTTCTCATCTTTTTTCTTTTCTTTTTTCATCTTTTTTCAGTTACCCATTTCATTGTCAAGTAAATTCCTTAAACATTAGATAAAGTTTTCATCTTTATTTCTTTTTCTTATTTTTTTCAGTTAACCAATTCAGTTCATGCACAAACTAATCAGCCAAACTGACAGATCACCAAAACTTAACACTGCCACCAATTCAACTACATATATAATGGTGAATAAAAAAACAAACTCTAGCATCACATAAAGATCAAAGGCAAACATTCATAACCCAACATTACACAAGATTAATTCAACAGTTAAATTCTAAGAAAGAGAAAGAGGAAAAAGAACCTGAGCTTGTTGATCAACAGATTTAGAAGGGGAAGCTGAAAATAGACTTGAAAGTTTCTCCGAAACTGTATCTTTTATGGAATGCATAGTTTTTTTTTTTTTTAGGCTTTTACCCAATTCAGAACCTTTGAAATTGAGAACAAAAAACTGAGATATGAAGAGTTAATTTCAGAAACCCAAATGCAGAAATTCGTTGAATACGGCAATGTGAAAGGAAAAGGAAAAGGAAAAGTTTTTTTTTTTGGATTTTTGGGATCTTGTTGTGGTGATCTGAGAAGCTGAAAAAAGGAGAGGAGAATGTGCACAGCACCGACGGCTTGTAGTAACAGCTGAAAAATTAGAACAAAAAGGACCATTTTTTGTTAAAATTCTTTTCAAATAATTTAGGGTCAATTTCACCATTTTTCGGTTTTAAAATTTTGGACGTAATTAGCTAATAATAAATAATGACTTGACTTTTGACGGTAAGGACATGATAATCCCAACTATTAATGGAAAACATATAATATAAATCAAATTTAACTCTTTCTTCATTGGAAAATAAGAAAGTAGTCCAATTTAGAATTTTAGACAACGAAATTCTGATCTTGACTACGTACCGACATCTTTTTTTTTCCCTCTTCTTTGACTAGTTGGTGGGGGTAAAATAGGGTGAAACAATTCTTTTTCTTTTGAGGGAAAAACATGATTTTGTAATATACTTTTATAAATTGGCCATTGTTATATTATTCGAATTCAAACTAATATACATAATAAACTGAAAACCCTATTTATAGAAGGAAAGAAGTTGTCGTGTAAGCTGCTACTACAAGCTACTGTGTAAGCTGCTACAATATCAGATATGGATAAGTTCATCGTACCCAGTATAAATAAGCTTCCTCGTTATGGATAATCTTCTACCGGGGGTAATATTTATCCATAACCGGGTACCGAAAAGATAAGCTTCCTCAGGAAGCTTATTTTCAATAGAGTACTAAATAGATAAACATATCTACAGCGGAGTCCCATATGGATAAGCTTCTTCAGGAAGCTTATTTACAACGAAGTATGAACATCCATAATATAATATATTTATAACAGTCATCTATTTCTAAAAATAATTTTCGTTTGTGAACTATTTTTTTTAAGGTCTAGAATTTCCCATTTCTTTAATTTTTCTATTTCTTTTTTATCTCCTCCTTTTTTATTTAATTTTTTCAAATTCCTAGAAATGAAATATGTGAAACATAAGTGTCAACTTTGATAAACTATTATATATATATATATATATATATATATATATATATATACATATTCAGACCCATTAAGTAGTTGTGAAGTAAAAAAAAACAAGCACACTTAATAATCAAGATCTAAATAATTAAGATTGAGATTTTAAAAACAAACACACTTAATGTGTATGATCTGAATGATTAAGATTTAGACCTTACTTAGATAATCAATTACTTTTGTTCCGTTCAATCATATATATATATATATATATATGATTGCACTTAATGTAAGGTATATATATATATGATTGAACGGAACAAAAGTAATTGATTATCTAAGTAAGGCCTTATTTGTTTGCACTTAATGTAGGTCTAAATCTTAATCATTCAGATCATACACATTAAGTGTGTTTGTTTTTAAAATCTCAATCTTAATTATTTAGATCTTGATTATTAAGTGTGCTTGTTTTTTTTTACTTCACAACTACTTAATGGGTCTGAATATGTCTGTATGATTCAGATCTATAACAGAGACTTAATTTTCATTAAGATGCTATCATATATTCATTATTAACTGCTGTCACCGCCTACCATTATCAACTACCATCATGCCACCATACTCAACCACCCCCACCACCATGACCCCCCACCATCGCCACTTCCACTACCACCATGCCACTATCATCCTCAATCATAACCGTCACCATTATCGACCATTACCACCCACTATTCCCACCACTTTGACCACCATCACCCACAATCAACACTCCTCCACCTCAACTAACAGAACTGACCACCCCATTACCATCAACAAGCACGGCCGACACGGCCCATCATTATAACCTACCTCACGCACCCACCACCTTCCTCGGTCACAACTACTATCTCCACCCGCCATTATTAACTGTCACCACCCATCACCACCACCACCACCTTCCACAATCATATTAACCATCACTATCAATCACTACTAGCTACTAGCATGAACCTACCATCATCAACCAACACTACCACCAACCACCGCCTCTAGTCGATATTCATCCGTTAACCATCACCATCAACAACTATCATATTTTAAATTACTATATATAATATTGATAAAATATTAGATTAGTTAGTATTTCATTTGAATTTTATATTTATTAATTTTCAAATAAAGATAAATGTTATACATTCAGATGTTAAAAATCAAACAGTCTTAATAATTTAGCATTCAGATCTTAATACACATCTTAACATTTTGATGTGCATTCAGATTGAGACGTCTTAATCTTAAAAAACCAAATGAGGTCTAAATGTCTTCAAAATTTATCTTTATGAGAATTGGAAGGAAAAGTTAGAGATGATTGTTTTAAATTTTAACTATGCATTTCTTTGAGATGAAAACAAAAACAAGGTAGTTATCAATTCTAGAAATATTTATCGAATAACCATATAATTATATCAATAATATATATGGTTTAACAAATACATTGAAAATCAGGTAAATACTCAAAGCACAAACAAGTCTTCCTAGTGGATATTATTAATGTGCAGTAGTAGCATTTTTTTTATAAAGTAAAGTAAGGTCGTTACATGTAAATACTCCAAGTACATTTTTTTATCTGTAGGATGAGGTCGCATTCAAGAACAATAAATATCAAGTATATGTTCCATATTTGTCAACGAATGTAATAATAATAGCATAGAATAAGTGTAGATAATACAATAAATATAATAAGGAGGAAGTTATCACCCAAATGTTAGGTGACTTAGGTGATTATTCTTCTTGACAACAACATGTGGTGATAAACAATGAAGATAGATAAGAAACCTTTGGATCTTGCGAATGAACCACATAAAACAAGCAATGAAATCAGTGAATAAACTTTTGTATATTCTCCTCCATCAACCCTTCACAATGTGCTCTTATTAAAAAGTGAAGATCCTATTTTTGTTCTTTCTCTCTTCCTATTTATAGGGGTTCTGAAAAAACCCTAAAAAATTACAGCTGGAATATTTCTCCTTTCTAATTTAACATGCCCTACAATTATTCTCACACACTTCGCTTGACCTCGACCTAATCTTTCTTAAGGCGGCTCCTCACCCTCACGCAGTGGTAGGCTTATTCTTTGATCACGTCCATTTTTAGCAAATAAGTCTTATCCAAATGTTGACCCATATAGTTAGCACCTCCGCTTATTGAGGTCGTGACCTTGGACGTCCTCGATGAGTGGTCTTGTCTGCAACCATTTAGAGGAAATTTGGTCGTGACGATCGAATCAAATTGGTCGAGGTTGAATAGGCGACGGGGTTGCTGTTGGTGTGACTATCATAAAATGACGTCATGCCACACGCTCATCATTACACGTCTTCCCAATGTGATGTCTATGCCTCTATCACTTCGATTTTGGTGTCGTTGAAGGCTCTTTGCCTTCGATTCCGATGCTACCCAAGCCTATAAAAAAGAAGAAGGGTTTCATTTTCAAAAATTTCAGCATTCCCATCGTTACATACATATCATTTTTCTTTGATCTTCTTCTTGGACCCTTCACTTTCAATTTTCTACAATTTTTTCAACTTCATTCCCGACAGATACCTTTTTTCTCTGACTTTATTGCACATACTTTACCACGGAAACATGTCAAATTCCCCCATATTCACGATGAAGTCACTAATACCACTCTTTTAACAGTGGCCATTCCTCCTGGTGGTGAGGAATCCATGACTGGGGAGAAAGAAAGTTTTCCCACTGTGGAGGAGGCGGTTCCCAAGAATCCTTTGGTCAGAAATGACTTTCTAAAGGAACCTGCTCCTGCTCAAAAGCTTTCTAAGATGAGGCTGCCTCAAATAGACCGACCTCTGGTCCAAACACCGTATTCCTCCTCACATCGAGATTATTCTGGTGGTGGGAGAAGACACTGTTCAGGTTCACTGACCTGGATATTGCGCCTTCTATGTCTACTCGTTCTTGGTTGGTTATTCTCTTCCTCTTCCCTCATTAGTAGAAGAATTTTGCCATTTTTATAACGTCTGCCCAGCACAACTTTCCCCTAATCTGTATAAAGTTTTTCTGATCCTGGCGAAGTATGCTGAGTTGGCCGGTTGTGACGTCAACATTTGCTATCTGCTGCATTTATTTTCACCCAGCTTTTATAGAGGCACGCTGATATATCTGCAACATCATTTGGATTAAAGGGTTGGTGGACGGGATGGATAATAAGGCGAACCGGCAATCCTGGCATAGATACTTCTTCATCAAAACCGAGCACCTGGGCGGCGGACCTAACTGGACTTCCCTAGCAATGGAACTATAATCGTAAGTATATTGTCGTATCTCCGTTCTTTTATTTTTCTTTTTTTTTGTTTTGAATCTCACGACTTCCTTGCTTCATTTGAGAGGTGTGCACCTTCCCCATTCCTTGATATCAAAGATTGGGTGGCTCGTATATTCCATACCGTGGGAATTTGCGATTGAGCATCCTTTCACAAGCATTTTGGTTTGAAGACCCCATCCGGTAAGTGTTATTTCTCTCTCAACTATTGTCATTCGCTATCGTATTTTAATGCGACCTCTCTTTGGTGCTAGGTCGGCGAGTTTCCAAAAAGGCGAAGGCTCTAGTGCCTGTATTTTGCCAAGCTATTGCATCAGGTGGAATGCAATTTGCCTTAGCTGAGTCTTCTCGAGGAAGTTGGACTCATGTTCTTCCAATGAGGGACTCCGCCCCTCAAACTGTTGTCGTACGGGATGAGATATCTTCTTAGCCTATCTTTCACCTTGTATAGGATCCATCTAATGGCGAGGAGATGCCGTCGAGGAAAAGATGAAGTGTGGGACTAGGAAGGCCATTGTTGCTAATGTTGAGCCTGAAAGATTCATCGCTTTAGAAGCGGGGTCTGTGCTTACACCAGACATCGAGGCCATTTCTATGGCAGGTGTCGTCATAGAGAGGAGACCCTCTGGGGTTGAGGGAGTTCGTGGTAGCGGGGAACTTACATGGGCCACAGAAGATGGCTCATCATCGGCAGCTGGTGAAAGTAGAGTTGTTCCTACAGGGGACGATGATTCTGGCTCGGACATCGACCGTGAGAAGGCACAGACCTTTATGGAGAGGCATATAGTCATCCCCATGGACTACTACCTCCTGGCCAACTCGGAACGGGAGGTGCCAACCTTTACTTCCCTGTGTGCAGCTTTCGAGAATACGACACTATAGATAATGAGAGATGTGGATCAATCGTTGGGTATATATGTCATAGCACCGTGTGCGATTACTTTTCCATGTTAGGTTATGTTTGTTTCGTATGTGTAATATGCTTATATCGACTTTTTTTTTTTGCATGTTAGACTCTTATTATGGGGATTGAGCGTGATCGGTAGGAGGATTGGAGGACAGCCATTTTTAAGAAGATAACCTCCAAGTACACGGAGTACCATACAAGCATCAAATATTGGTCAACTTTCTCGGCCAGGATGGCGAGTTTCAGCCGCTTTGTGTTGGACTCAAAAAGAAGGATGATGAGTTGATGAAAAAAGATGAAGAGCTGAGGGAGAGGGATGATGAGCTTATGAGGGCTATCAGTAGGTGCATCTAGATTGAGGTGGTGCTAAAGGCCAATGAGGAAGATCTCGAGGTGAGTAAGGGGGTGATGGCTGAGAATGTTGACCTTCACGCACAGGTAGCGTCCTTAACGAGTGAAATCAGGTAGAGGGAGGCAAAGGTTATCGATATGAGGGATGAGCTGAGTACCAAGATTGAATAATTGGGTTGGTCCAAGAAATGTAGAATGTATGCTATGGCCCACTTGGCCAATCTCCCCGACAACTCAGGTTTATGTAGGATACTCCTTAGGGGAAAGATCGTGACCACCGATATGGGGTGACATTGAAAATAGTGTCTAAGCTTTCGTTAAGCTATGACCAATTCCAAGGCCAACTTTTTGAGGTGGGGGTACCATGTTTCGGTGTCGACCAGGGTTTTGCTTATGTAATAGATTGGGGATTAAGTACCTTTGTTTTCATGGACCAACACTACACTTACTGCTATCTCTGATACGTCCAGGTATATAAGTAAGCGCTCGTTGGGTTCAGCTTTGGCGAGTAGCGGGGGAGAAGATAAGTATGCCTTTAGCTATCTTAAGGCCTCGATGAATTTTGAATTCAGTTGGAGTCAGTTGTCTTTTTGAGCATGTTAAATAATTTGCAGCATTTGCCGGAGGATCATGAGATGAACCTTGATAGGGCACCTATACGATCGGTCAACTTTTCTACCTATTTCTTGCTGGTAAAAATTTGGGTATTCCCTCGATGGCTTTGATCTGGTCAAGATTGACCTCGATGCTTCGTTGTGACACTAGAAAACCGAGGAACTTGCTCGAGGTTACACCAAAAACATATTTTTCGGGGTTCAACTTCATGCCATATTGCCTTAGTATACCGAAGGCTTCCTTTAGATGGTCGATGTGGTGTTCCTTCCTTTTTTATTTGACCAACATATCATCTATGTAAACCTCTATTGTTTTGCCGAGTTGGTCCTTGAACATCTTAGTGACCAGTCTTTGATAAGTCCCCCTTGCATTTTTCAACCCGAATGGCATGACCCTGTAGCAGTACATTCCTTGGTGGGTGATGAATGTGTTCTTTTCCTGGTCTTCCTCCTCCATATCTAGTTGTAGGCTGAGTAGGCGTCCAAGAAACTTAATAACTCGCGTCCCGCTTTTGCATCGATGAACTGATCGATATAAGGCAACAGGAAGGAATCTTTTGGACATGCTTTGTTTATGTCCGTGAAGTCCACGCACATGCGTTATTTCCCATTTTTCTTTTTCACTATCACCACATTGGCGACCCATTGGGAGTACTTGGACTCCCGAATGGAGCCGTTTGTAAGCATTTTCTCTACCTCTTTGTGGATGGCCTCATTGATTACGACGTTAAACTTTCTTCTAACTTGTTGTACTGGTGGGTAGAGTGGATCGACATTCAATTTGTGTGCGGCAATATCTTTCGGGATTCCTGGCATATCTACCTAGGAGAAAACAACATTGTCAACTAGAGATTTACCTGGTTCTAAGAGTTTATGGCCGTTGTAGTCCTTTTTACTGTAGTCACTATTGTCTAATTCTATGGGGTCGAGGTACTCTAGACCCTGTGTCTTCTATGAACTCAGGATCCTTGATGACATCTTTTTGTTCATTGAGATTAGGTCCCAACTTTGGTAATTACTATGTTTTCGAGCTCATTAGCTTTAACTGTTGAGTGTGTGTGCAATCTTGGGTGATGCGCTAGCACTCTTGGGTCGTGCATTGTTCGCCTCTGTAAGGCCCCGTAAAATATTTGTGCATAAAACCTAGTAGCTATGGTGTCATGGTCCGAATAATGTGTTAGGAATGCGTAGAATTCTTCGCGGCGAGCTTGCGAGCCACGGTTCGGACCCTTGGTAGTGATTTAAGTGTCAAAAATGTAGAGAATTAATTTTTCCGAAAAGTGTCAAATATGCGGTCAAGAATGCGACCGCAAACCTGACATGCGGACCGCATTCTTGCCGCAAATCATTCCAGAGAGTTTCCCAAAATCGTGCTGAAGTGCGGTCGATATGCGATCGCATGTCAAATCTGCGGTGCACTTTGCGACCGCAGATCGAGCATGCAGACCGCATTCTGGCCGCATTCCGTAACAGAGCTTGAGTAATTTTTGAGGCCATTCTGCGGTCACTATGCG
The DNA here is from genome assembly GCA_032618575.1 of Nicotiana noctiflora. Lineage (NCBI taxonomy): Eukaryota > Viridiplantae > Streptophyta > Magnoliopsida > Solanales > Solanaceae > Nicotiana > Nicotiana noctiflora. The sequence continues at coordinate 146,180 of JASVEL010011170.1, forward strand.
GACCGCATGTTGATTCTCGGTCGCATAGTGCACCGCATAACTGACCCCGGCCCAGATTTTTGTGACATTTTGACCCGATCTCTTCTTTAATATAACACCTTTCTTCTTCATTTTATCATATCATCTTACCAAAATTAGAGAGAGAGAGAGGGGTTTTAGAGAGAGAAGTTCTTCATCTTCAAAGATTGTTCCAACCACTTAATTCCAAGGGATCCTAGGGCAAGGATTCAACTTCCCCAATCTTTTCAAGGTAAAAACCCTAATTATTTTATTTGATTTTCAGTTTTAAATTGGGTAAAGAGAGGTTTGCATATAATAGCTTTTGAAAATAGAATTCTTACACTCATGCATGATTATTGAACTTGATTTCTAGTAAAAAGAAGTGAGTAGAAGTAAGAGTCTTCAAGAACAAGGTTGGCAAGAGTAGGATATCTTGGGTAAGCATAAAGTAGGAAGAAAACTCATCACCAGGTATGTATGGCTAATTTTGATTCTTGTGAAATCGCCTATATGTGTGAAGTTTGTTTGGTTCGTGTTAAATTGACAAATTGTGTGAAATTCTTGAAGTTGTTGTTGAGCTATGAGTGATGTAAAATGAGAGTTTAATTTGGCATAAGAATTGTGAATAATGATTATGATGGCATATATGGCACCTTGTGTAAAACAAACGAAACACTTGAGAATTGGTTTATTGTGGAAAGAGATGAAACACTTGAATTGTGGAAATATTGTAACATGGTTGTGATATTGATTTGAAATATAATTGAGAACATGAAACAATGTGCAAGTTGCTTATTTGAACTTGTTGAAATTGTGTGTAGTACCTTATCTGCTGTTTGAAATTGTTGTGTTTTAAACTGTAAGGCGGGGTCGTGTTGCGCGCCGCAACATGAGGAAATAAGGTGTGGGTTGGGGTGATAAGGGTGGCCGAGGTAATAAGGGTGGTCGGGGGCAATAAGGATGGAAAGCGATCGAAATCGCTATTGAAAATTGATACAAAAATCAATAATGTGAAATTGTGAAAGGAGACAGCAGGAGAGTTTGCAACCTGTGGGGCACTGATTGCCCCTTTGTTTGACTACTTGTGCTTTACGTGATTGATTGGTTATTGTTAAATTGGTTGATTGTAGAAAGTGCTTTGTGTTGAGAATTATTTGAAATGAGGAAAATGTGGAAACATGGTTGGTCGGCTTAATTAATTGTTGATGTAATTTAATGGCTTGAGTTTACTTGGGACAAAGTTTGTCCATACATACCAGTACAATTCAAGTGTACCGACGTCCCTTTTGCCGGGGACGCTACATTCGTGTTATGATTGTAGGTGGATCAGTAGCAGGCACTTCAGCTCATCGGCAGTAGTATCCTTCTCCTTCCACTGCCCATTTTGGTGAGCCCCTTTTCTTCCTTGGGGTCCTGTGTGGTTCATGCCACTTTTGTTTAGATTTCATTTTGGTTTTGTAAGGTATAGCCGGAGCCTTGTTACCGGCAAGTATTGTATTCCCCTTTTTGTATCCTAGAGGCTCTGTAGACATGTAAACTGTGGGACTCCAGTATTATGTATACATTATGTTATGTCGGGCGTTGTAAAAACCGCAAACTTGTTAATGAATCACTCGTATGGTTTTATTTGTTTAATGTGAAATCATTCATGGTTAGTAAGATATTTGGCTAATGAGAAACAATCAACACAGGGGTAACGCGTGGGAGTGAAAGGCACCCAGGTCCGCTTGACTGGGGCAACCTGGTCGGGCGCCGGTCATGTTCCCCGATTTGGGGTGTGACAAACTTGGTATCAGAGCCTATGGTTTTTAAAGTGTTCTAGGATGTCTCAGATCCGTGTCTAGTAGTGCCCTTCTTATAGGTGTGTTGTCGACCACATCAGATTAGTTGGGGGCTACACGGGCATTTAGGAATTTACCTACTTCTTTGTTAATCTATATCGTACGGTAAAGTGCAATGTGGAGATATCTGTGTCTAATTCGCGCCTTGTTCCCAAATTTTCAGAATATGGCACCTAAGAAGAAGGCTAGACTTGGCCTCAGGGCCGATGCCGGCCCAAGTGCAGCTGTTAATCATGTACCCGATACCGTGGGAGAGAATGACCCACCAGTCCCGAATTTGCCTGGCCCATCTGTTCAAAACCCAAGTGTCCATATTCCAGCTGCGGCAGAGGATGCCACCATTCCTCCCGCCAGTGTTCCTGACTCAGATACAGTTCCCGCTTCGGGCTCTGGTATCTCTAATGAAGATCTTAGGGGAGCCATTCATATGTTAACACAGTTAGTGGCTGCCCAGGCCCAGAGATCCCATGATGCCCCTGCATCCTCCGGCGGACAGGGAGATTCCTTTGGCTCCAGAGTCCACCAGTTCTTGCGATTGGCCACTCCAGAATTTTCAGGTACCGATCCAGAGGCTGATCCACAGGAATTCCTTGATGAGATATACAAGACCCTCAGAGTGATGAAGGCTACAGATATAGAGGGGGTAGAGTTGGCCTCTTACAGGCTGAAGGGAGCGGCACGTTCATGGTTCGAAATGTGGGAGGATTCCCGTGAGGAAGGGAGCCCTCCGGCCGGATGGGATGAGTTCGTGGATGCATTTATGGACCACTTCTTACCTGCTGAGGCAATGGCAGCCCATGCCACTGAGTTCGAGGTTCTCAAACAGGGCAGTATGAGTGTTTGAGAGTATCACATGGAGTTCGTAAGGTTGTCCAAGTACGCTCCTCATTTAGTGTCGACCATGGATACCCGGGTTCGACGGTTTGTTCGGGGCCTTAGCCCTTTGGTAGTGAATGAGGCCGCCACGGCAGCTTTGCACTCAAATATGAACTATGGGAGGATCGTGGGGTTTGCTCGAGGCCACGGAGGCCGGGAAATCGAAGATTCGTGCGAGAAGAGAAAGTAGCGAGCGAGGGCCGGTCAATGGGTCATTCGGGGAGATCACTTCCGGGGAGAGGGTCATCAGGTCCATCCCGGTCATATGCTCGGTCCTCCGAGAGTGCACCGCCATCTATGCACGGTTATCAGCAGGGCGGTTACTCGAGACCCGGTTCGAACGAGCGGGAGGTCTCGTCGGTCCGGTCGTCCGGGGTGAGATCCCGGCGACGGGGAGACCTACATGCCCCAAGTGTGGGAGATTTCATACGAAGAGACTTGCTACCTCGACCTTCCGGTGTGCTTCGGGTGCGGGGTGAGAGGTCACATTCAATGAGACTGTCGTGCACCCCGTCAGGGTATAGGTAGGGGATCTGCTCAGTCATCCGGTTCTTCGGCTGCTACATCATCAGCGCGTACTCCAGCATCAGCGGGGCGTGGTGCAGCTAGGGGTGGAGCTCAGGGTAGGGGTGGACCTAGCCAATTCTATGCATTGAGTGGCCGCCAAAATGCCGAGGCTTCTCCGGATGTTGTTACAGGTATCCTGTCTGTTCAGACTATTAATTGCTGTGCCCTTATTGATCCAGGGTCCTCCTTGTCTTATGTTACTCCATTCATTGCTTCAAGCTTTGGGATAGAACCCGAACAGCTTCATGAGCCGTTCTCTGTGTCGACTCCTATTGGTGATTCTATTACAACCTCACGAGTCTATAGGAATTGTGTTGTTACGGTGGGTGGTCGTGATACCACGGCCGATCTTATTGAGCTTGGGATGGTAGATTTTGATGTAATTATGGGGATGGATTGGCTCTATTCGTGCTTTGCCAAACTTGACTGTCGAACGAGAGTTATGAGGCTCGAGTTCCCTAACGAGCCAGTTATTGAATGGAGGGGAAATGGTGTAGTGCCAAGGGGTAGGTTTATTTCCTACCTTAAGGCTTCGAAGATGATTAAGAAGGGGTGTATCTATCATTTGGTTCGGGTGACGGACACCACCTCAGAGGTGCCTACCCTCGAGTCCGTGCCAATTGTGAATGAATTTCCTGAAGTGTTTCCAGATGAGCTTCCAGGCATCTCGCCGGATAGGGAGATTGATTTCGGGATCGATGTAATGCTAGATACTCAGCCAATATCCATTCCACCATACAGAATGGCGCCAGCAGAGTTAAGGGAATTAAAAGAGCAGCTGAGGGATTTATTAGAGAAAGGGTTCATACGACCAAGTATATCGCCATGGGGTGCTCCGGTTCTCTTTGTCAGAAAGAAGGATGGGTCACTTCGAATGTGTATTGATTATCGGCAGCTCAACAAAGTCACCATCAAGAATAAATATCCTTTGCCTCGAGTGGATGATATGTTTGACCAATTGCAGGGAGCGAAGTTCTTCTCAAAGATTGATTTACGGTCTGGGTACCACCAGTTGCAAATCAGGGAGCAGGATATTCCTAAGACCGCCTTCAGAACTCGTTATGGTCACTTCGAGTTTTTGGTCATGTCTTTTGGGCTAACCAATGCCCCAGCAGTTTTCATGGACCTTATGAATCGGGTTTTCAAGCCATTCCTAGATTCCTTTGTAATTGTATTCATTGACGACATCCTCATCTACTCTCGGAGCGGGGAAGATCATGCCATTCACCTCAGAGCAGCATTGCAGACCCTTCTTCAGCATCAATTGTATGCCAAGTTCTCAAAATGTGAGTTTTGGTTGAAGTCCGTAGCCTTTCTAGGGCATGTTATTTCCGGTGAGGGAATTCAGGTGGATCCTCAAAAGATTACGGCAGTGAAAGATTGGCCTAGACCCACGACCCCGACAGAGATACGTAGCTTCTTGGGTTTGGCAGGGTACTATCGGAGGTTTGTAGAGGGATTCTCAACCCTCGCTTCCCCATTGACAAAACTGACGCAGAAGGCAGTTAAGTTCCAGTGGTCCGAAGCATGTGAGAAAAGTTTCCAGGAATTGAAGTCAAGATTGACCTCGGCACCAGTATTGGCCTTGCCAGAAGGCACAGAGGGATTTGTAGTCTATTGTGATGCCTCCAGAGTAGGTTTGGGATGTGTATTGATGCAGCACGGAAAGGTCATAGCTTATGTTTCCAGGCAACTCAAGAACCATGAGAAGAATTATCCGACGCATGATTTGGAACTTGCAGCTGTTGTGTTTGCCTTGAAAATATGGCGGCACTATCTTTATGGGGTACATGTAGATGTGTTTTCAGACCACAAAAGCCTCCAGTATTTGTTCAAGCAGAAAGAGCTGAATCTGAGACGGCGGCGGTGGTTAGAACTACTCAAGGACTATGATATGGACATATTGTACCATCTAGGGAAGGCAAATGTGGTAGCCGACGCTCTTAGTCGAAAATCTATGGGTAGCTTGGCTCATTTGGGTGTGGATCAGAGACCCCAAGCTCGAGAGGTTTACCAAGTAGCCAGTTTGGGGGTTCGTATCTCAGCGTCAGACGAGGGGGATATTTTGGTGCATAATGGAGCAGAATCATCATTGGTCGCGGAAATCAAGGAAAAACAGTTCATGGATCCAACATTGGTTCGGGTGAAGGAAGCAGTCATGAATAACAAGACCTCAGCATTTGTACTCAGCAGCGAAGATGGTGTATTGCGGTGTCAAGATAGACTATGTGTTCCGAATGTGGACGAGCTTCGGGAAAGAGTGATGGCAGAGGCTCATACTTCCAGGTATTCTGTGCACCCCTGGTTCAACGAAAATGTATCATGACCTTAAGGAGATTTATTGGTGGAACGGTATGAAAAGAGATGTAGCAAGCTTTGTAGCTAAATGTCCGAATTGTCAACAAGTGAAGGCCGAGCATCAACGACCTGGTGGATTAACTCAGCTTATAGAAATACCAAGGTGGAAATGGGAGATGATCAATATGGATTTCGTGGTAGGGTTACCTCGCACTCAGCGTAAGTTCGACTCAATATGGGTGATAGTGGATCGACTCACCAAATCAGCTCACTTCCTGCCAGTCAAGTCCACTGATACTGCGGAGCAATATGCAAGATTGTACATCAAGGAGATAGTAAGGCTTCATGGCACTCCACTTTCTATTATCTCGGTTCGCGGAGCTCAGTTCACAGCTAACTTTTGGAAGAAGTTTCAGCAAGGTTTGGGAACTCAGGTGAATCTCAGCACAGCTTTCCATCCGCAGACCGACGGTCAGGCCGAGCGGACCATTCAGACGCTTGAAGATATGTTGCGGGCTTGTGTCTTAGATTTCAAATGTAATTGGGATGAACACTTGCCACTGATAGAATTTGCTTACAATAATAGCTATCATGCTAGCATTCAGATGGCCCCATTTGAGGCATTGTACGGGAGAAGATGTAGATCGCCAATCGGGTGGTTTGAGGTAGGTGAAGCGGAATTGCTAGGGCCGGATATGGTGTACGAAGCTATGGAAAAGGTCAAGGTTATTCAGGAGAGAATGAAAACAGCACAGAGTCGTCAAAAGTCCTATGCAGACGTTCGTCGAAGGGATTTGGAGTTTCAAGTCGATGATTGGGTGTTCTTGAGGGTATCTCCTATGAAGGGAGTCATGCGATTCGGAAAGAAAGGGAAATTGAGTCCTAGGTATGTCGGGCCATATCGGGTCGTTCAAAGGATTGGTCAAGTTGCTTATAGGCTAGAGTTGCCTCCTGAGATGTCATCAGTGCATCCGGTATTCCATGTGTCCATGTTGAAGAAAGTGATTGGAGATCCATCCACCATCATGCCAGTCGAAGCTATAGAGGTTAATGAAGATTTGTCATATGAAGAAGTTCCGGTTGCCATTCTTGATAGGCAAGTCCGTAAGTTGAGAAATAAGGAAGTTGCCTCTGTTAAAGTATTGTGGCGAAGTCAACAAGTTGAGGAGGCCACATGGGAAGCGAGAAAAAGAGATGAAGGAAAAGTACCCCCATTTGTTCGATCAAGCCTAGAAGAAATTAGGTGACCCTTCTACTCCTAGTAACTGCCATTTTGTCCAAGTTGTTTCTCTCTTAGTATTAGTAAAGTCTCCTTCGTTTTGTAATGAGATAAATGCGTCACTTGAACCTTTCTTGATAAATGAAATCCTTATAAAGATTCATGTGTTAAATGAGCAACTAATAGTAAGTGTAGATTGGTAATGGTTTGTTGAGTGTACATGGTGTTAAATTGGTTTACTAAGGTAAGAATTCATTGAAGTGACTAGTTTATGTGCAATTGTAACAATGTGATAGAATATGTGCATTCGTTGAGGTAAGAAAGTGTATACCGGTTGTGAAAAGTGTTGTAGTTGTATATTGTTGTTTGGTAATGTGTTTCGGGGGCCCTCTGACAGGTGGATATGTCCATAATACAAAGGAAACTCCGGCGAAATTTTTCTAAAATATAAGAGTTAGTCAAAATTTTGATGGTTGCATATCATGTCTTTCAAAACCAACTCATTTATTTCAAAATTCCTCATTCGAGGACGAATGATCTTAAGGGGGGGAGGATGTAAGGCCCCGTAAAATATTTGTGCATAAAACCTAGTAGCTATGGTGTCATGGTCCGAATAATGTGTTAGGAATGCGTAGAATTCTTCGCGGCGAGCTTGCGAGCCGCGGTTCGGACCCTTAGTAGTGATTTAAGTGTCAAAAATGTAGAGAATTAATTTTTCCGAAAAGTGTCAAATATGCGGTCAAGAATGCGACCGCAAACCTGATATGCGGACCGCATTCTTGCCGCAAAACGTTCCAGAGAGTTTCCCAAAATCGTGTCAATAATGCGGTCGAAATTGCGATTGCATAGTGAATCTGCGGTCCACTTTGCGACCGCAGATCAGGAATGCGGACCGCATAATGGTCGCATTCCGTAACAGAGCTTGAGTAATTTTTGAGGCCATTATACGGTCACTATGCGGACCGCATGTTGATTATGCGGTCGCAAAGTGCACCGCAGATTTGCCCCGGCCCAGATTTTTGTAACATTTTGACCCGATCTCTTCTTTAATATAACACCTTTCACCCTCATCTTCTCATATCATCTTACCAAAATTAGAGAGAGAAGAGAGGGGTTTTAGAGAGAAAGTTCTTCATCTTCAAAGATTGTTCCAACCACTTAATTCCAAGGGATCCTAGGGCAAGGATTCAACTTCCCCAATTTTTTCAAGGTAAAAACCCTAATTATTTTCTTTGATTTTCAGTTTTAAATTGGGTAAAGAGAGGTTTGCATATAATAGCTTTTAAAAATAGAATTCTTACACTCATGCATGATTATTGAACTTGATTTCTAGTAAAAAAAAGTGAGTAGAAATAAGAGTCTTCAAGAACAAGGTTGGCAAGAGTAGGATATCTTGGGTAAGCATAAAGTAGGAAGAAAACTCATCACCGGGTATGTATGGCTAATTTTGATTCTTGTGAAATCGCCTATATGTGTGAAGTTTGTTTGGTTCGTGTTAAATTGACAAATTGTGTGAAATTCTTGAAGTTGTTGTTGAGCTATGAGTGATGTAAAATGAGAGTTTAATTTGGCAAAAGAATTGTGAATAATGATTAGATGGCCTATATGGCACCTTGTGTAAAACAAACGAAACACTTGAGAATTGGTTTATTGTGGAAAGAGATGAAACACTTGAATTGTGGAAATATTGTAACATGGTTGTGATATTGATTTGAAATATAATTGAGAACATGAAACAATGTGCAAGTTGCTTATTTGAACTTGTTGAAATTGTGTGTAGTACCTTATCTGCTGTTTGAAATTGTTGTGTTTTAAACTGTAAGACGGGGTCGTGTTGCGCGCCGCAACGTGAGGAAATAAGGTGTGGGTTGGGGTGATAAGGGTGGCCGAGGTAATAAGGGTGGTCGGGGGCAATAAGGATGGAAAGCGATCGAAATCGCTATTGAAAATTGATACAAAAATCAATAATGTGAAATTGTGAAAGGAGACAGAGCAGGAGAGTTTGCAACCTGTGGGGCACTGATTGCCCCTTTGTTTGACTACTTGTGCTTTACGTGATTGATTGGTTATCGTTAAATTGGTTGATCGTAGAAAGTGCTTTGTGTTGAGAATTATTTGAAATGAGGAAAATGTGGAAACATGGTTGGCTAGCTTAATTAATTGTTGATGTAATTCAATGGCTTGAGTTTACTTGGGACAAAGTTTGTCCATACATGCCAGTACAATTCAAGTGTACTGACGTCCCTTTTGCCGGGGACGCTACATTCGTGTTATGATTGTAGGTGGATCAGTAGCAGGCACTTCAGCTCATCGGCAGTAGTATCCTTCTCCTTCCACTGCCCGTTTTGGTGAGCCCCTTTTCTTCCTTGGGGTCCTGTGTGGTTCATGCCACTTTTGTTTAGATTTCATTTTGGTTTTGTAAGGTATAGCCGGAGCCTTGTTACCAGCAAGTATTGTATTCCCTTTTTTGTATCCTAGAGGCTCTGTAGACATGTAAACTGTGGGACTCCAGTATTATGTATACATTATGTTATGTCGGGCGTTGTAAAAACTGCAAACTTGTTAATGAATCACTCGTATGGTTTTATTTGTTTAATGTGAAATCATTCATGGTTAGTAAGATATTTGGCTAATGAGAAACAATCAACACAGGGGTAACGCGTGGGAATGAAAGGCACCCAGGTCCGCTTGACTGGGGCAACCCGGTCGGGCGCCGGTCATGTTCCCCGATTTGGGGCATGACAGCCTCTGATGTTGAATATCCCCCGTGGAGTAGGGAACTTGATTACTTGGTATAAGTGTATAGGATAACTTTTATGGCGTGTATCCAGGGTCGCCCTATTATGGTATTATGGACCATGTCTCGGTTCATGACATGAAACATTGTCTATAGGGTAACGCCTCCGGCTAGAATGAGCAACGTTATTTCTCCTGATGTTCACTCAGCTGCATTGGTAAAACCCATTAGTGTTATGCAACGTGGTACTATCTTGTCCTCAAGCTTCATTTGTGCGAGAACTCGAGGATGGATAATAGACGCACCCTTCCATCTGTGAGCACGTGATTTTTGCCCTATATGAGCATTACTCCCAAAAATTCAAAATAAAAGAGTTTTGTGTTGTTTGCAATATTTGTGAATTTTGTGTTATTTTTCTTGAATTGTTTGCATTTATATGTGCATGTTTATTTGTTTAAATAAATAAAAATACAAAAATATATTTCATTTGTATATAAAATTCAAGTTTATAATTAGAAATAATTAAGTTTATTTTACAAAAAAATATAAAAAAAAATAAAAATATGTATTTTTGCATTTTTAGCATCTAATGTCCAAATTGTGCAATTTTATTTTAATTAATATTTAATTTGGTGTGATAATTATTATTAGGATTTAATTAGTATTTTAAGATAATTTTGATTTTTATAATATAATCTTACCATTTTATTTTTATTAATTAGTAATAGAAAAAAAAAACAACAAAAAAAAAATAGAGAAACAAATTCAAAATTGGGCTTCTTCCTAAATTTAAAATCTAGGCCCAAACATATATATATATATATATATATATATATATATATATATATATATATATATATATATATATATATATATATATATATATATATATATATGTGTGTGTGTGTGTGTGTGTGTGTGTGTGTGTGTGTATGTATATCTTAGGATATGTATAATTATTTTTACCGTATTTAGAATTTTCACTCTATATATAAGATAAAAATATAAATTTTTAAGGTCAATTATTACTATTAATATTGTTATTATTTTTGAAAATTATTTAAAAAAAATCCGAAAATAATTTTTTATTATTATTATTTCGGTAATTTTTGGAATATTAAAATTTAGACAATTATTTGAATTATTAAAATAATTATGGTGGAAGACAAAATATATTGTAGTGATATCTAAAGTATTAATAAAATAATATAGTGGGGAATAAAATATTTTGTAGTGGAAATTAAGGTATTATTAAAATATAATAGTGGATTGTGGGGCTAAAAAAAAATAATAAAATATTTTTAGAAAATCTGATTTTTTTTTTAAATTTTTTTGCTATAAATAGAAGAGAAAAAATAGAGAAGAGAAGGGGAAAGAAAATATTTTGAGAGAGATTTAAGAGTGAAAAAATATTAGAAGTAAGGAAGAAGAGATAAAAGATTAGGAAGGAAGAAAGAAAATATTTTGAGAGAGATTTAAGAATGAAAAAATATTAGAAGTAAGGAAGAAGAGATAAAAGATTAGGAAGGAAGAGAAGAAAAATTTGAGAGAGAAGAATCTGAAAAACAAAAATCTTAAAGAGTGTTAGCAAATAGTAAAAAAAAACGAAAAAATCTAAAAATTAGTCTTCCATTTTTACAAATCTTATTGTGAAGTTCAATTCGGGTTATTAATTCTTATTGCTGAAATTCGGATACTGGGTATTTTTGAGGTTGCTGTTGTTGTGATATTGCTGTGTTGTTATTTGCTGTGTTGATCACCGGGATTTATTTTATTTCCAATATCAAGTACATATCTAATCATGTTTAAATAATAAGATGAATACATGGGAAAAATGAGAATTTTGTTGAAATTTTAAATAGTTTCTATTTTTGTTTTCTTTTACATATTATGTTTCAATAAATTCCATATTAATATTATGTAAGTTTTGTGATAACTTTAAATAATTAAGCCTTCTTGTAGTAATAATAATTCACTTCTAAAAATGGTTATTAAATAGTATAATTATGAATCTGTTTATCAATGTTCAAATCATTTAGTAAATAAAAGAAAGAATGAATTACTCTTTTGTTAATCAAATTAATTAGAACTTCTTTAATATTGTCTTTAATAAATTAAGTTGTTAATATGTAGTTAAGTTCAATAAAAATGCGAATATTAATTATTTTGCGTAAATTAGGCATTTAGGTACGATTTGAATTTTCAATAACACAAGAATTTTTTCTGCTCAAGTTTAACCATTTCAAAATATAGGTGTAAATAATTAAGATTGATTTTGGTTTTGGTAAATAGTTATAAATAGTTAACATCAAGGGTTTAATTCAAAAAATAGTAAAAAATTTAAAAATATGAGTTTAAGATAGTTGTAAGATAATTGGTTTAGTTTGTATATATATATATTAGTTGTTGATTTTGCACTTTTATTTTTAGATTTATTTAAGTAATGTTTATTTTTATTAAATATTTATCTAAACATAACAAATAATATATTTTTTAGCTTATAAAAAAACGAATTTAAATAAAATTATAATCAATTTATAATTGCTGTTTTTCTATAAATAAGCTTAGATTTGAACAATTTGGAATAAAAAAAATAATTTTTACCATATAAGTTTTAATATAGATATAATTTTCGACAGTTTTGAATAAATGATTTTATTAGTTTTTTCTTTTTATATATTCAAGTTTTAATATTATTCTAAATTAGCTTCTTTTATTATTAAGTTATGAAATTTCGTATTTAATAAAATAATAAAATAATAATAAAATAATTCCGAAAAAAAAATATTTTCTGTTTAAACATTGATTAAAATTTGTTTCATTAAGTTTTTGTCATAAATTAGATAAGTGTTGCATTTTTAATTTCTAGATTAATTATGATATCTCTTTATTTATAAAAACTAAAAATAAAAATAAAAAATGTAGTCATTTTAGGATTATTTTGTTAATAAATGAGACGCGCTTCGATAAATAAATCGCAAAAACTGTGAAATCTTCATAAGTGTATATATTTACTTAGAAATCCGAGATTGGCCGTTTAGTAAATTTTCACGGCATTCTCAAAATAATAACGCGTTAATAGTTTTAAGCGCGTATTTAATAATTGTACCTCCTTAAACTCGGGTACACATTTATGTGACCCCAATCCAAATCCCAATGAAGTCGGAATATATCAAAAATTGCGGACACATTTATGTGACAAAATTCGAGATATATTCTCACGACATTATAATTTTCTTCTAACAATTAAAACGGTTTGGAGTGGTAGTTTGCACGTTAGTTCATATTTGTATTAAAATCAGATAATCAAGCCAAATATAACAGTTGAGCGACCGTGCTAGAACTACGGAACTCGGGAATGCCTAACACCTTCTCCCGGGTTAACAGAATTCCTTATCCGGATTTCTGGTACGCAGACTGTTAAATAGAGTCAAACCTTTCCTCAATTCAGGATTCAACCGGTGACTTGGGACACCATAAATCTCCCAAGTGGCGACTCTGAATATCTCAATAAATGAATCCCGTTTTGATTGTCCTTTAATTGGAAAAAACTCCTTTTTATATTCGCGCCCTCGCGGGCCTGCTCCAAAAGGAGGTGTGACAGCTCTGGCGACTCTGCTGGGGACTATTTGACCCAGAACCACTGGTTCAGGGTTAGAAATTCGAGCTTAGAATAATTGTTGTATTTGGCTTTGTTTATTATATGATATTTTTATATGATAAATGCTTAATGTGCAAAATGATGATTTTTACCGCTTTGATATTATTTGAACTGTATATATAAACTGTGCCGAAATCCTACTTTCTTTTGAGTTCTAAAAAGGTGCATACGTTCGCGTAGCCCACTTTTCAAAATTATTCTAAATAAGTGAGTGTTAGGGTAAGTGACAAGGCCGGGCAGACTTTAGTGCTCCCGTTACGTCACCCCCTCCTCAGCCCCAGTTGTCCACTCGGGTAAGCCGGGTTTAGAACAATAAACCCAGTTTTTAAACTTAGAATAACAAAGCCTCATGCCGGATCCCTAGTAGGAACGTTTGTTTGCATCATGTTTCATTTGACTTAGGGGACTCAACACAGGGGTTGGGTCCGTCTAGGACAGGTAACCTGAAATGAAAAGACCATCCTGCTACATGACATTATGTGCATTTATTTGATTAGATCACATGCTGACCAGCTTAAAATTGAATAACAATGTAGTTTTGTCCAAACAATGTCAAATCATATTAGCGTTTCTTCAAAAATAGTATTTTTTTTGGGTGTTAAAAAGATTTTTTTTAACTCGATTTGTTTTCTTCTACGCCGATTTGATTCTCACCGGATGTGAGATACGTAGGCAACCCCATCGGGTCCAATCTCCCTTTTACAAAAACAGTCATTAAAAATGTGTCAAAGATTTTCGGTCATAAATAAGTCGGTAATTTGTTTCTTTAAGGAAATATGCTTTCATAAAAGGTTTAAGAGTCACCCCTGAAACCTTGAATCTTCAGGATCAAATGGATGCTATCCAAGAATCACCTCAGGTTATCATAAGACTTTTGTATAAAAGGGCCGAATGTATTTTGACCATCTTTTGTAAGTTTGACTTGTTGTTAAATCCGGTTTGTTTTTGGAAAACCTTTTGAAAAATATTTTTTATTGTATTCACACGAACTACGCTAGGGTCTGATTCATGCGGGGACATGATACGTAGGCAATCTATATAAGATTCGACCATTACTTATAGTAAAACAGGGGAAAATAAATAAGAGAAATAAGAAAAAAAAAAGAAAAAAAAAAGAAAAAGAAAAAACCACAAAAAGGGAAAAAGAAAAGAAAATAACAGAAAAAAAAGAAGAGAAATCAATAAGCAGAATACCTTAACGCTAACTCGGTGGTTTCGTTTTGTTAATCCAGAAAGTTGAGGTGGTTGGTTGTGGTAAATTGGAAAGCAAGATTCAAGGAAAATGATAACCGACATCGAAGCTGTTACGAGTGCTCAAGAGACTCTTGGTCAGAAAGTTCGACAAGGGACCATGGGTATACCAAGTCTTCGAAGGGGTTTCAGTGGACAAGGTTTCCGAAGGCGAGGACACTACTAAAAAAATAAGGGTTTAGCGACAGACAAAATCTGTAGCTAAACAGAAAAATCGGTTGCTAATCTCATTTAGCGACAGATTAGCGACGGATTATCAAAAGATTCTGCTAGCAACGAGCATTTTAGCGACAGATTTTCGACGACGTTCGTAGCTAATTCCAGTTTTTTTTGTAGTGGGACCTTGCTTTTCCAGGATCTCAGTTTCAACTTTCATGATCTCCTCAGAAATGATGAACTGTGGGTTCATACCAGGAAAAGGTTTGGGAGCCAAAATCCAAGGTATCATTCAACCTGTTTCTTTGCCTGAAAATTTGGAGACATTCGGGTTAGGATTCAAGCCGACAGTAGCAGATGTGAAGAGAGCTCACAAAATGAAGAAGAAAGTCTGGGTCCTTCCCAAGCCAGTTCCACGCCTCTCCCGGTGTTTTGTAAAAGCACGTTTCAGGAGGATGTCAAACCCAAAGATCCTCGGACCATCACTTGGGCCAGATGGAGATCTGGATTAGAGTTTTGAAAGGTTGTTCGCTGATGTTAACATGATCGAAGCTGGAGAAGGTTCCAGTAATGCAGACGTACAATATGTGGGGCCCAAGGTCAAAACCAACAATTGGACGGCTACTCCTCTTCCCATCTGGAAGACGTCTTGGTAGTAGGCTCTGGATTTTCTTTTTGTGCTTCCTGGATTATTCCAGAGTTGTAATCCAGTTTTGATTTATTTGTAGTGTGAAACTCTGTTATCCCTCATTTTCAATAAAAATGAAAGTTTTCTTTATTTTCTTGATTTTTGATTTCTGTTTCTTTTCATTTCTGAACAGTTCTGTTTTCGCCGGTTCCAATGTCATGGCATGCACAACGGATCTTCAACCTAGTCTAAGAAGTCAATCTGAGTCCAAATTAATTATGCGCGAAGTCGATTATGAGGATGAATCGGAATATGAGGAAGATTAGGCTTTCGAAGAGATAAACAGGGAATTAACTCATTTTGAAGAAAACCTAAGCCTAACTTAAATGATACTGAATCTGTCAACTTAGGAGATGAGGATAATGTCATGGAAACCAAAATCAACATTCATATTGAGCCGAGTATCAGGGAAGATCTAATCAAAACACTGTTTGAATTTAAAGATATTTTAGCATGGTCGTATGATGACATGCCAGGTTTAAGCACGGATCTAGTGGTACACAAATTCCCCATTGATCCGGCATGTCCTCCTGTCAAGCAGAAATTGAGGAAGTTCAAAACAGATATGAGTGTAAAGATTAAAGAAGAAGTAACCAAGCAGTTGCTAGCAAAGGTTATTCGGGTTACTCGATATCCCGAATGGTTGGCCAATGTGGTGCCAGTGCCGAAGAAGGATGGGAAAATTCGGGTATGTGTCGATTATCGCAATCTGAACAGGGCAAGCCCGAAAGATAACTTCCCACTACCCAACATCCATATCTTGATAGACAATTGCGCGGGGCGAGAGATTGGATCCTTTGTGGATTGCTATGCAGGATACCATCAGATCCTAATGGATGAAGAAGATGCAGAAAAGACAGCTTTCATCACTCCTTGGGAAACTTATTGCTACAGGGTAATGCCGTTTGGTTTGAAGAACGCCGGGGCGACATACATGAGAGCAATGACTACTGTGTTTCATGACATGATACACAAAGAGATTGAGGTGTATGTAGACGATGTAATCATAAAATCCAGGCGACATGAAGACCATGTAGCAGATTTGAGGAAGTTTTTTCAAAGACTTCGAAGGTACGACATTAAGATCAATCCAGCCAAATGTGCATTTGGGGTTCCCTCGGGAAAAATGCTAGGATTCATTGTCAGTCGGCGAGGTATTGAGTTGGATCCATCAAAGATCAAATCCATACAATAATTGCCAGCACCAAAGAACAAAACTGAGGTGATGAGTCTTTTGGGAAGATTGAATTACATCAGCCGATTCATTGCTCAGCTCACATCAACATGTGAACCTATTTTTAGGCTGTTAAAAAAGGATGCTGCAATCAAGTGGACTGAAGAATGCCAAGAGGCTTTTGATAAGATAAAGGAGTATTTGTCAAACCCACCTATGTTGGTTCCACCTGAACCCGGGAGGCCTCTGATTCTTTATCTAACAGTTTTGGACAATTCTTTTGGCTGCGTATTGGGGCAACATGACATCACCGGCAGAAAGGAACAAGCCATCTATTATCTCAGTAAGAAGTTCACCGCATATGAATTTAAGTACACTCATCTTGAGAAGACATGTTGCGCCCTAACTTGGGTGGCACAGAAGTTGAAGCATTATTTGTCTTCCTACACTACTTATCTCATTTCACGTTTGGATCCATTGAAGTATATTTTCCAGAAACCTATGCCTACGGGAAGGTTAGCAAAATGGCAAATATTACTTACAGAATTTGACATCATCTATGTGACGAGGACAGCCATGAAAGCCCAAGAACTAGCCGGTCACTTAGCTGAGAATCCTGTTGATAATGAATACGAACCTTTAAGGACGTATTTTCCGGATGAAGAAGTGTTGCAAATTGATGAGTTAGAACTAACCAAGGAGCCAGGGTGGAAGCTTTTCTTTGACGGAGCTGCAAATGCAAAGGGAGTCGGAATATGAGCAGTACTTATTTTTGAAATAGGACATCATTATCCTGTTACGGCTCGGTTGCGCTTCTATTGTACCAACAATATGGCTGAATACGAAGCATGCATTTTGGGGTTACGATTAGCTGTGGACATGGATGTCCGGGACGTCTTGGTCTTGGGAGACTCGGACCTTCTGGTACATCAGGTTCAAGGCGAGTGGGAAACAAGAGATTTGAAGCTTATCCCGTATCGCCAATGTTTGCATGACCTGACGAAGCGTTTCCGGTCAATAGAATTCAGACATATCCCAAGAATGCATAATGAGGTCGCCGATGCTTTGGCTACTCTAGCATCGATGTTGCATCACCCGGACAAGATTCATGTTGATCCGTTATATATTCAAGTTCGGGATCAACATGCCTATTGCAATGTGGTGGAGGAAGAAATGGATGGCGAGCCATGGTTTCATGATGTCCAAGAATATCTCAGGATGGGAATATACCCAGAGCAGGCAACTGGAGATCAAAAGAGGGCTATTCGGCGATTGGCAAACGGATTTTTCCTTAGTGGAGGAGTGTTGTACAAGAGAACCCCGGATTTGGGATTGCTAAGATATATAGATGCAGGCCAAGCCACGACAGTGATGACAGAGGTGCATGCCGGAGTTTGTGGGCCACATGTGAGTGGGTATGTATTGGCAAAGAAGATCTTACGGACAGGATATTACTGGCTCACCATGGAGCGTGATTGTATAAATTTTGTATGGAAGTGCCATCAGTGTCAGGTGCATGGAGATTTTATTCATTCTCCGCCAACGGAATTGCACACGATGTCAGCACCATGGCCATTTGTTGCGTGGGGCATGGATGTCATTGGACCGATCGAGCGGACAGCTTCCAACGGTCATAGGTTCATTCTAGTAGCCATTGATTATTTCACCAAGTGGGTGGAGGCGAAGAGATTCAAGTCAGTGACCAAGAAAGCCGTGGTAGACTTCGTCCATTCCCATATCATCTGTAGATTTGGGATCCCAAAGATGATTATCACGGATAATGGTGCTAATCTTAACAGTGGTTTGATGAAAGAAGTGTGTCAACAGTTCAAGATTACACACCGTAATTCCACCCCATATCGTCCCAAAGCAAATGGCGCGGTTGAGGCAGCAAACAAGAATATAAAGAAGATACTGAGAAAAATGGTAGAAGGATCTAGGCAATGGCATGAAAAGCTACCATTTGCATTGTTGGGTTATCGCACTACGGTTCGCACTTCAATAGGTACAACTCCTTACTTGCTGGTATACGGAACTGAAGCAGTAATACCAGCAGAAGTTGAGATTCCATCCCTCCGAATTGTCACTGAAGCTGAGATTGATGATGACGAATGGGTCAAAACTCGATTAGAGCAGTTGAGCTTAATTGATGAAAAGAGATTGGCAGCAGTATGTCATGGCCAATTGTATCAGAAGAGAATGGCAAGAGATTACAAAAAGAAGGTACGCCCCAGAAAATTTGAAGTAGGGCAACAAGTACTGAAACGGATCCTCCCACATCAGGCCGAAGCAAAGGGCAAGTTCACCCCGAATTGGCAAGGGCCGCTTACTGTAACCAGAGTATTATCCAATGGAGCTCTATATCTGACCGATATTGAGGGAAGATGCACTGACATGGCTATCAATTCTGATGCAGTCAAGAGATATTACGTGTAATTTCTTTATGATTTTGGTTCATTTTATTTGTTTGTACTGGGTATTTATCGGAAAATGAAATGACGGAGGCAATTCTTTCTTCTATCCAAACACTTTTAACCCTTGTTTCCCCCTTTGAGCCTTATTTATTCTTTCATATCCCTCTCTTGGAATCAATAACGAAAATAGAAAAGAAAAGAAAAAAAATAATAAATAGATAAAAGAAAGTCACAAGAGATTTAAATGAACCAAGGAACTACGTTTGACCTGATTCCTCAAATAGGATACGTAGGCGCCTCACGACTCGGTCATAGAGGGAATAAAAGTTAATCCTTCCCCAAATAAGAAACTGGGGCAGAAGTTATGTTGTTTTATGAAAAAAAAAAAAAATTTAATTCCGAGAGTTGTAATGTCTTACCCATTCAGAGTTATTGTGAATTTTTGATATTCTTTTCTTTTTAAGACCCACACAAAAAACCCATATGAGATGTCCGAAAAAGACCTCCCGATCGGTATCCAGGAAATGCCCAGTCAAGCAAGTAAAAACCAAGAGTAACACGTTGATCCCCAACAGAAAGGGAATAAGCTGAAGGAATTGATAGCCAGAAGAATCCCCAGTGAAGAGAACATTATCGGTGCCTTTCCAATCTCCAACGAAAGCTGAGAAAAAATAAAATGAGAGAGTCTTATCGGTGAAAACCTTCACAGGCACCATAAGGCGACGAAAGCTGAGAAGAAGCAAAAATGAGAGAGTCTTATCGGTGAAAACCTTCACGGGCACCATAAGGCGACGGGAGTTAAGAGAAATGAGAGAGTCTCATTAGTGAAAACCCCTCGAAGGGCACTATGAGGCGACAAGATAGAGTGGCATATAGGACCCGCATTTGACAAAGAGTCGTGCATCTGTTCATCCTCAGCAAATGAGACCATCAGAAGATGGATTGATACAAATAGACTGGGTTGATTAATCCGGAATGCGCGACGTGATCGTTGGGACCGGTTATACCATTCAGATAAGTTCCTTTTTGTTTTTCGCTACATTTGTTCAGAAAGCTTCTTTCTTTTTCTATATTTTCAGTTTTCTTTGTTTAAAGGTTTTTATCCAAGTCTATTTTGAGAAAGACTTTTCAGAGCTTACTATCAGTTGCCGAATTGGTACGAAGCAAAATGAGGGTAGGACAGACCAAATTGGTCTGGAATGTCAGGAAATGGAGAAGACATGAAAGATGCAGTCGAAAAATCATGGACCAAGTTCCAAAAGAATTCCCTGTGAATTTTCAAGATGCGCAAATAACTCCGACAGATTATCAACCGATTCTCAAGATGATCGGACAACACAAAGCGGAGAAGGAAATAGGAAAATGCATCCCTAGCTGATGGCATTTCTTTTTCCAGCGATATTAAAGGAAAATAAAACCTTTTGAAGAAAGTGATTTTGAGTATCACCAACAAGTTTTAAAACACAAAAAAAGGGAAGGGATAAATGGAAAAACCATCCCCCAGCAGAAATGTCATTCCCAGCAAGTAACATCATCCCCGACAAGTTTCGGGAACTTAGAACAGAAGAAGGAAAAGCCATCCCCGGCAGGAGTGGCACGACCATTCACCGCATTTTAAACAAACAAATTTTCTTTGATTTGAAGCAGGTGAAAGGAAATGTCGATGATAGAAGAATGACATACCGCAAAGAATATTACCAAAACTGGGGCAGAAAATTTTCGCCATTGTCGAAAATTTTCTCAAAGAAAACAAGGAAATCAATTAGAGAGATTTTAATTAAAGAAATCAGGAGCCCGCCTGTAGAATGGAGGTGTTATTTTTAAGTTGAAGAAATCAGGAGCCTGCCTGTAGAGCGGAGGTTGTTATTTTAAGTTGAAGAAATCAGGAGCCCGCCTGTAGAATGGAGGTGTTATTGTTTTTCTGAAGAAATCAGGAGCCCGCATGTAGAATGGAGGTGTTATTTTGAAGAAATCAGGAGCACGCCTGTAGAATGGAGGTGTTATTTTGAGGAAATCGGGAGCCCGCCTGTAGAATGGAGGTGTTATTTTGAGGAAATCAGGAGCCCGCCTGTAGAATGGAGGATGTTATTTTGAAGAAATCAGGAGCCCGCCTGTAGAATGGAGGTGTTATTTTGAAGAAATCAGGAGCCCGCTGTAGAATGGAGGATGTTATTTCAAGTTGAAGAAATCAGGAGCCCGCCTGTAGAATGGAGGTGTTATTTTTAAGTTGAAGAAATCGGGAGCCCGCCTGTAGAATGGAGGTGTTATTTTTAAGTGGAAGAAATCAGGAGCCCGCCTGTAGAATGGAGTTTGTTATTTCAAGATGAAAAAGTCAGGACAAATTGAAGAAGTCAGGATGCCCGCCTGTAGAACGGAGGTGTTAATTGCAAGTTATCACAATCAGGAGCCCGCCTGTAAAACAGAGGAATACATTTCAAGGTCGAAACAGAATTCAATAATACCAAGGGTTACAACGAGAACCCCCTGCATAAGAAGTCTTAAATCGAGGAAGCAGTATCCCCCAGCAGAAGGATAAATTGAAGATATAGATAAGAGTTTACAGTTCATAGATCATAATTTAGTCTAGCTTCTTATTTTGCTTTTGCATGGTGTAATAAGGAGGTCAGCAAGCAGTAACCGCAACAGCAGCAACAGTAACAACAAAAAATCGCAAGTTTCATTGGTAGTCCCAGCTACCAAAACTTTCCGAACTACATTGACCTGGTTATTTCAAGATGAAAAAGTCGGGATGCCCGCCTGTAGAACATAGGTGTTATTTTCAAATTGAAGAAATCAGGAGCCCGCTTGTAGAATGGAGGTGTTATTTTTAAGTTAAAGAAGTCAGGAGCCCGCCTGTAGAACAGAGGTGTTATTTTCAAATTGGAAAAATCAGGAGCCCGCTTGTAGAATGGAGGTGTTATCTTTAAGTTGGAGAAGTCAGGAGCCCGCCTGTAGAACAGAGGCGTTATTTTCAAATTGGAAAAGTCAGGATGCCCGCTTGTAGAATGGAGGTTGTTATTTCAAGATGAAAAAGTCAGGATGCCCGCCTGTAGAACAGAGGTGTTATTTTCAATTTGAAGAAGTCAGGAACCCGCCTGTAGAATGGAGGTTATTAATTTTAAGTTGAAGAAATCAGGAGCCCGCCTGTAGAACAGAGGTGTTATTTTCAAATTGAAGAAATCAGGAGCCCGCCTGTAGAATTGAGGTGTTATTTTCATGTTAAAGAAGATCAGGAGCCCGTCGGTAGAATGAAGGTGTTATTTTCATGTTGAGAAGATGAGGAGCCCGCCTGTAGAACGGAGATGTTAATTGCAAGTTATCACGATCAGGAGCCCGCCTGTAAAACAGAGGAATACATTTCAAGGTCGAAACAGAATTCAATAATACCAAAGGTTACAACGAGAACCCCGTGCATAACAAGTCTTAAACCGAGGAAGCAGTATCCCCCAGCATAAGAATAAATTGAAGATATAGATAAGAATTTACAGTTCATAGATCATAATTTAATCTAGCTTCTTATTTTGCTTTTGCATGGTGTAATAAGGAGGTCAGCAAGCAGTAACCGCAACAACAGCAATAGTAACAGCAAAAATAGCAGTTTCATTGGTAGTCCCAGCTACCAAAACTTTCCGAACTACATTGACATGATTCCCTTTTAGCCAGGGATATGTAGGAAACCTTTTGAAGCAAAGGTTCGGTCAAAAGGGCAAAAAATTTTGAAAAAAAATGCTTCTCCCGGAGTGCTCAAACGGGCAAAAATCGCTCGTATCCGCTCACTTGTCTTTGCACAGAAACTCTTCATGTTTACGCGCAAAGAGGGGCAGCTGTGAGCACGTGATTTTGCCCTACATGAGAATTACTCCCAAAAATTCAAAATAAAAGAGTTTTGTGTTGTTTGCAATATTTGTGAATTTTGTGTTATTTTTCTTGAATTGTTTGCATTTATATGTGCATGTTTATTTGTTTGAATAAATAAAAATACAAAAATATATTTCATTTGTATATAAAATTCAAGTTTATAATTAGAAATAGTTAAGTTTATTTTACAAAAAAAAAATATAAAAATATGTATTTTTAGCATCTAATGTCCAAATTGTGCAATTTTATTTTAATTAATATTTAATTTGGTGTGATAATTATTATTAGGATTTAATTAGTATTTTAAGATAATTTTGATTTTTATAATATAATCTTACCATTTTATTTTTATTAATTAGTAATAGAAAAAAAAAACAACAAAAAAAAATAGAGAAACAAATTCAAACACACACACACACACACACACACACACACACACACACACACACACACACACACACACACATATATATATATATATATATATATATATATATATATATATATATATATATATATATATATATATATATATATATATATATATGTGTGTGTGTGTGTGTGTGTGTGTGTATGTATATCTTAGGATATGTATAATTATTTTTACCGTATTTAGAATTTTCACTCTATATATAAGATAAAAATATAAATTTTTAAGGTCAATTATTACTATTAATATTGTTATTATTTTTGAAAATTATTTAAAAAAAAATCCGAAAATAATTTTTTTTATTATTATTTCGGTAATTTTTGGAATATTAAAATTTAGACAATTATTTGAATTATTAAAATAATTATGGTGGAAGACAAAACATATTGTAGTGATATCTAAAGTATTAATAAAATAATATAGTGGGGAATAAAACATTTTGTAGTGGAAATTAAGGTATTATTAAAATATAATAGTGGATTGTGGGGCTAAAAAAAAATAATAAAATATTTTTAGAAAATCTGATATTTTTTTAAAATTTTTTTGGTATAAATAGAAGAGAAAAAATAGAGAAGAGAAGGGGAAAGAAAATATTTTGAGAGAGATTTAAGAGTGAAAAAATATTAGAAGTAAGGAAGAAGAGATAAAAGATTAGGAAGGAAGAAAGAAAATATTTTGAGAGAGATTTAAGAGTGAAAAAATATTAGAAGTAAGGAAGAAGAGATAAAAGATTAGGAAGGAAGAGAAGAAAAATTTGAGAGAAAAGAATCTGAAAAACAAAAATCTTAAAGAGTGTTAGCAAATAGTAAAAAAAAAAAAAAACGAAAAAATCTAAAAATTAGTCTTCCATTTTTACAAATCTTATTGTGAAGTTCAATTCGGGTTATTAATTCTTATTGCTGAAATTCGGATACTGGGTATTTTTGAGGTTGCTGTTGTTGTGATATTGCTGTATTGTTATTTGCTGTGTTGATCACCGGGATTTCTTTTATTTCCAATATCAAGTACATATCTAATCATGTTTAAATAATAAGATGAATACATGGGAAAAATGAGAATTTTGTTGAAATTTTAAATAGTTTCTATTTTTGTTTTCTTTTACATATTATGTTTCAATAAATTCCATATTAATATTCTGTAAGTTTTATGATAACTTTAAATAATTAAGCCTTCTTGTAGTAATAATAATTCACTTCTAAAAATGGTTATTAAATAGTATAATTATGAATCTGTTTATCAATGTTCAAATCATTTAGTAAATAAAAGAAAGAATGAATTACTCTTTTGTTAATCAAATTAATTAGAACTTCTTTAATATTGTCTTTAATAAATTAAGTTGTTAATATGTAGTTAAGTTCAATAAAAATGCAAATATTAATTATTTTGCGTAAATTAGGCATTTAGGTACGATTTGAATTTTCAATAACACAAGAATTGTTTCTGCTCAAGTTTAACCATTTCAAAATATAGGTGTAAATAATTAAGATTGATTTTGGTTTTGGTAAATAGTTGTAAATAGTTAACATCAAGGGTTTAATTCAAAAAATAGTAAAAAATTAAAAAAATATGAGTTTAAGATAGTTGTAAGATAATTGGTTTAGTTTGTATATTTATATATTAGTTGTTGATTTTGCACTTTTATTTTTAGATTTATTTAAGTAATGTTTATTTTTATTAAATATTTATCTAAACATAACAAATAATATATTTTTTAGCTTATAAAAAATGAATTTAAATAAAATTATAGTCAATTTATAATTGCTGTTTTTCTAAAAATAAGCTTAGATTTGAACAATTTGGAATAAAAAAAATAATTTTTACCATATAAGTTTTAATATGGCTATAATTTTCGATAGTTTTGAATAAATGATTTTATTAGTTTTTCTTTTTATATATTCAAGTTTTAATATTATTCTAAATTAGCTTCTTTTATTATTAAGTTATGAAATTTCGTATTTAATAAAATAATAAAATAATAATAAAATAATTCCGAAAAAAAAATATTTTCTGTTTAAACATTGATTAAAATCTGTTTCATTAAGTTTTTGTCATAAATTAGATAAGTGTTGCATTTTTAATTTCTAGATTAATTATGATATCTCTTTATTTATAAAAACTAAAAATAAAAATAAAAAATGTAGTCATTTTAGGATTATTTTGTTAATAAATGAGACGCGCTTCGATAAATAAATCGCAAAAACTGTGAAATCTTCATAAGTGTATATATTTACTTAGAAATCCGAGATTGGCCGTTTAGTAAATTTTCACGGCATTCTCAAAATAATAACGCGTTAATAGTTTTAAGCGCATATTTAATAATTGTACCTCCTTAAACTCGGGTACACATTTATGTGACCCCAATCCAAATCCCAATGAAGTCGGAATATATCAAAAATTGCGGACACATTTATGTGACAAAATTCGAGATATATTCTCACGACATTATAATTTTCTTCTAACAATTAAAACGGTTTGGAGTGGTAGTTTGCACATTAGCTCATATTTGTATTAAAATCAGATAATCAAGCCAAATATAACAGTTGAGCGACCGTGCTAGAACCACGGAACTCGGGAATGCCTAACACCTTATCCCGGGTTAACAGAATTCCTTATCCGGATTTCTGGTTTGCGGACCGTTAAATAGAGTCAAACCTTTCCTCAATTCAGGATTCAACTGGTGACTTGGGACACCATAAATCTCCCAAGTGGCGACTCTGAATATCTCAATAAATGAATCCCGTTTTGATTGTCCTTTAATTGAAAAAAAACTCCTTTTTATATTCGCGCCCTCGCGGGCCTGCGGAAAAAGGAGGTGTGACACCATCGTCTACTATTATTCTTTTTACATAAGTATTTGAAATACGTAAAGCAATGACAAGAGAATCGAAGTGAAAAAAAGTCAAACTGTTGGTATCTTACTTATCGAAGATGATACTGTCTCCAATGTCATCATACCGTTTGTGGGTGATCGAGCAATCAGTTTATGTGTGGTGGTAAAATTTACATGGTTGATTGGTGCTTCATCACCTCCACCGATGATCATTTGAATAGTGCGGGCAGGGGAGAGTGGCTTTGGAGAGCCTTGGTGTTGTTCTCATACACGATCGAAATTGGCTCTTCGTCGATCGCTCATCAACTCCCTTAGGTGTCCTTGGTGAAGAATGTTCACCAATTCTTGCTGAGCTATGCAATACTCTGTCTTGTGACCCCTCTCCTAATGGAACTCAAAGAGGACGATCGACTTTCTCGTGCTTGGGTCAGACTTTATCTTCTGTGGCCATTTCACCTTCAAGACGAGTGTCTCTAGTGCGTACACTATTTCTGAAGGAGACACATAAAAAATTGTGAGAAGATAAGAGTGGTGGAATTCCTCTTTCGTTTCACCGAGTCCCCATATTCGGCATGTGCGACCTTTTTGTGTGGTGAGGAGATGAAAAGATAGACGTTCAGACATATGTACGTTTAGTGCCTATCCCGGTTGAGGCGTGGACCTGAATGGTCTCTTCAGCCATCATTACGGTGATCTTTCATCGACTCCGTTTGGACTAATGTTAGCCGTTGGATTAGACCGTTGAGGTCATCCTCGTCCGCTCTCACTTTGGTGTATAGGCATCGTGAATTTCTTCCCAAGTGGTGGGAGGGTATTTCATGAGTTTGCTTAACAATTTTCTTGTTGCCCTCGACCCATTCCTGTTTATCCCATTTTGGAAAGTTGCGACCATCAACCCTTCTAAAACGTTTGGCAGTCTCATTCATACTATATTAAACCGAGTAAGGAAATATCTGATTCCCTCGCCTGGAATTTTCCTGACGGCGAATATATCATTTACTCTGGCCTCTACCTTCTTAGCTCCAGCGTGGGCAGTGACAAACTTGTTGGCCATTTCCTCGAACGTTGTTTCTGAATGTGCTGATAATTGTGAGTACCATGTTAAGGCTCCCCCTGTTAGGGTTTCTCCAAACTTCTTTATAGGAATGGCAGGCGGGACGGTGCGGTGCGGGTGCGGGGCGCGTTCTGTCTGGATCCGCAAAATTTAAACCCACCCCGCCCCGCCCCGCATACACCCGCACCGCACTCCACCTGCTTTCACCCGCCCCGCCCCGCACCCGTATTTGTTTTTTGCTTAATAAATTTTCTTTTGTTTTTACGTGTTTATATTTTGAAATTACTAATTGGTCATACTTTTATGTTTTGCTAAATTTGTAATAAGTGATTTTATTATTGAATTGAATGGTTACCCCACTCGTTTTTCTCCATAGTACTAAGTTCTTGACTTAAAAACGTTTAAGTAGTTTGCAATTGTAATTGTTCAATCTCGGACTCAAAAAATATTTGTAAGTGACTTAAAATCTCGGACTTGAAAATCCCATATTTAATTTTCTTTGAAATGTTACTACAACTACCAACAAGTTTTAATTTGCTTTGAAGAGAAAATATACATTCGGAGAAAAGTCACTGACAACATTTATTATTACATTATCAACGGATTCCAATTTTCATGTACTTTTTAAAAGCTACCAAAATATAAATTTCAGACAAAGTTTTAATATTTTGAGAATATAAAGTTTCTCAAACTAGACAAAAGTTCTACTAAAGTTGCAATTCACAAAACTGAAACATCCAATTCCATTAATAAAGCTCATGAAAAATTTTCAGCCTTTTAAAATTAAAATTTAAATCCCCACCCGCGAACCCGCCTCGCCCCGCGTATTTTTTTTTAATTTAAAAATTGAACCCGCCCCGCCCTGCAACTACAAAATTCCAAACCCACACCGCCCCGCCCCCGCACAAACCCGCACCTGCACCGCCTCATTGCCATCCCTACTTCTTTAGCAACACTAATTGTACCTGCTTCTCTAAGAGGTCGTTGACTTTTACCTCTTGACATAATGAATGGTTTGATCTTCGGGGTCTGTTGTGCCGTCGCATATCTTTAAATATGGTGGCATTTTGAAGATCTTGGGTATGGCATGTAGGGCTGCTTCCTCATTGTACGGTTGTTCGACGAACCTGTCGATATCCCGTTTTGGCAGCAGTTTTGGGGTGCGCTGTATCTTATCAGCCCTTTCTTGCCGTTCCCTTATTTGGTTGCGGAGCACTTTATGCTCGTTCTCCATTTCTTCTATTTTCTTTAGGATGACCGCAAGTTCGTCGTTACCTACATCAACAACAGTGTGAGTGTTACCTGTTGGTGGAGTTGGTTACTCGTTAGCGGTTGCTATGGTATCCACTTGTATGGCGTTTCTATTCGTCCGTTGAACGAATTTGTCAAGTATGTCGCTTAGAGTGCTTGTCGGCCACGTCTCTAGTAGTTTTTTTTATTGCCGGTGGTGCTTCCTCAGTTGTGGACGCGGAGGCTTCCCTTTCGAGTGTACACTTCCATGAGGGCAGGTGAGTCGATCCTCCTAGGTGTAGTACTCGGCGTCGCATTCTCCTCGCCTTCTCTGTTAACCTCGTTGATTGTTTTCAAGAGGTTGGCAGTGACGTCTACTACTGCTTTCAGTTTTTCATATCTTTTTCCTGCCATTGTTAGTTCGTGCAAACGAGAAAGAGATGGATGATGTTTTTTTTTTTAAATTTAGAAGGAACTAAAATTTTACCTAGAAAGTCCCCAGCAGACACCAAATTGCTCGACCAAAAAGTATTAAGCTTTTTGTTAAACTAATTAATGAGGAAATATGGGGTGAATCCTAGTTAAACATAATTAGTTCAAGATATGAGATAATGGAATATCTGTAGGACGAGATCGCGTTCAAGAACAATAAGTTTGAAGTATATGTTCAAAAATATTGTTCGTTTATCAAATATGATCATGTTTTGGGGAAAAAAACTTCAAAAATTTTCAAGTTTCCAAAACCTTGTTTAGGGCAGTTTTTGGATGAAAATATTTCTTTCACTTGCAAAACTTTATCTTTTTTCGAATAAAATGCATATCTAAACATAATTTTATAAACTATTTTTTGTCAAATTTCAAATTAAATTTATGTCCAAACGGTAGCTAAGAATTAATGATTTACCTAGTTAATTCGATCGTTGAAGATTTTATTTTTTGTTTATTGAATTGCCAATTTGCCATGACTACGAGTCCACGACAGTGGCAAAGTGTAGATACATAGACAAAAGACTTGAAACATATTCTAAACCTTAATCCCTGTTTGGTACTAATATTCTTGTCTTCTACTTTAATATTCGAATAAAATATTCTTTAAAAGACAAATTATAGTTTGAGAACTAGAACGAATGCGTGACAACATCCGCATGAGATACGGAGGAGCTATGGTCTTTTTACATTTTAAAATTTTACATGCAAAATGTAAAGATGACTTAAATTTAAGTCATATACTATAATTTTTAGTGCAAATTTTTTTAGTGCTACAATAGGTAAAGATAACCTGATAGCGTAAATAAACCTTTATACCAAGGAATTGTTTGGTTTGAAGTTATGTGAGGATTAATTATACTGAGATTATGCTGAAATTAGTTATCCTAGTATTATTTCTTATTGACCATTTGGTATATTTTATTAATCCAGGTATTGTCAATTTTACTACTTTATCCTAGTATAACTTATTCCGAGATTACTATTTCACCTCTTGACATGTATAAGTTATCCCGATACTAGTTTTAGTCCTAGGATAACTTATTCCAGAATCAGTAACCAACAAAGAATAAGGCGGTACTAAATTTTTATCCTTAAATTATTTTTGCTTATCCCACATATCAAACTATCCCTAATTGTGTATACTCCCTCGGTTCACTTTTACTTATGTATTATACTAAAAATACATTTTTTACTTTTACTTGTCCCTTTTAGCAAATCAAGAGAAAAATAATTTTTTCTTCTTATTTTATCCTTACCATTAACTACTCATTCCCCAATTTATTTCCCAAGACTTTTTGAAATACTATCATTATTAGGGTCTATATGGTAAAATGTATAGTATAATTATTATTTCTTAAGTGACATAAAAAATTCAAAGCGGACTAGTAAAAGTAAACTGAAAGAGTATTATGACCTTTAATATATATACCTCTCAGCTAGCCCAAATTAAATAGAAATCAACGACATTTTCCTCTTTTGGTGCTATTTAACTTGTGTAATTAATTCTTGTGACAATTTTATGAGCAGACTATCTCTGGTTACTATTAAAGGCAAGTCTCTCAAATCTTGCTACCTTCAAGTAATCTATAGTGCAGTTATCACATGATAAAGATTGGTGCCGTAACTATTTCATGTCATTAATAAAGAAGTTCAGTAGTACTTGTACCATTGATATTCACAACATCTTATCAACTCCATTAAAAAAATACTTCAACTTCAGACAATCAAAATAAAACAACCAATACAAAACAAATATACCAGAAACCTATTAAAGATTTCAAAATTCAAAACCTTGAAATTTACAGTGTGTTTATTTAAGTGTACTTTGGTCAAACTTGTGCAGTTAATTCATCTTTACTCTCACTCTCCACCTCTCTCTTTACCTAGGGAATATTTCTTACACTTTATAAGTTGTTTTTGTTGGTGTTTAATACTATACCATCTTTTTGGTTGTTGTCATTCTCTTCAAATATTACTAATTTATTCTGTCTCTAAATAAAAAATATTTCTTCCCATTTGGCCACTGTTGATAAAATATGACTCAGAGGTTAAAATACAGTATCAAATGGTCTTTGTACATACTCCATCTATCTTATTTTACCTGACACACTTACCCTTTTTAATCATTTTTTTAATATTTAAAAATAATTTAATTATAATCTCTTACTTTATCCTTACTAGAATAATTCAAAGGGATCCTTGGATCAACGATAAAAGTCGTTTCCATACGATTTATAAGTTATGGATTCAAGACGTAAAAACAACCATTAATGTTTGCGTTAGAAAAGAGTAAACTATCTATATTACAGCCTAGGGTTACAACCCTTTATCGAATGTGAATGCAAAATGCTTTGTACAGTGAGCTATCTTTTTTCCTATAATAATCTATAACCACAGAAATATAAATATTTGAATAGTAAGTTTCAACAATTTTTCCTTATTTCTTTCTTAAACTTCACATAAAATAAAATGAAGTGAGAGTAAATATGTGTACTTGTAGAGATATAGATACCCTTTTTCTTCTCAGCTCTGCACATCCAAAGATAGACAGGAGAGTAGGCCATCTAAAAAGAAAGTGAATCCCAAACATCACTACAAAAACCAAGACTCTTTTTTTTTTCCAGGAAAAAAGAAAAACAGATTTCAAGAACAAATAATAGTAGAATCTCAGCCCTTCATATCCCTTCCTGATATCTCAAGCAAAAAAAAAAAAAAAAAAATCCTTCAAGCTGAAATCTTTTCTCTCAATATCTTCTTCAAAAGAGCCAAAAATGTTATAATCTTTCAAGAATCTCCCACAAATGGGCTTACACAAAAAACCCTGTTGCATTTTGTGTCTTTTGTTGGTCATTCTTGCAATTCTGAAGCTCATTCCACTAACTGAATCTGCATCTGAAAACACTAACTTAGTATACAAAGGCTGTGCAAAACAAGCATTATCAGATCCATCTGGTGTTTACTCACAAGCACTTTCAACTCTTTTTGGTTCACTTGTTTCACAATCCTCAAAGTCAAATTTTTACAAAACTACTACAGGCAGTAGTCAAACAACAATAACTGGTCTTTTCCAATGTAGAGGTGACCTTTCAAATGTTGAATGTTATAAGTGTGTTAGTGGTTTGCCCATACTAATAGACAAGCTTTGTGGCACTCCTGTTGCTGCAAGAATCCAGCTTTTAGGCTGTTATATGCTATATGAGGTTTCTGGTTTTCCTCAAATATCAGGAATGGAAATGTTGTATAAAACTTGTAGTGGTAAAAATGCTCAAGGGAGTGGATTTGAAGAGAAAAGAGACACTGCTTTTTCTTCATTGGAAAATGGGATGGCTAGTGCTACCAATGGATTTTATACAACTAGTTATGAGTCTGTTTATGTTGTAGGACAATGTGAAGGGGATGTTGGCTCATCTGATTGTGTTGAGTGTGTTAAAAGTGCTGTCCAAAAAACTCAAGTTGAATGTGGTAGCTCAGTTTCTGGTCAAATTTTCCTACACAAGTGCTTTGTTAGTTTTAGTTATTATCCAAATAGGGCTCCTAAAAAATCATCTTCTTCTTCATATTGGTCTCCTTCTCCTTCTTCAGGTATTTTCTTGAATTCATTGATTTCTTGAATTTGTTTATTCAATTAGATTCACAATGTAGGGAAGCCTTAGAACAACTGTCAATTTGTTTCTCTGTGATCGAGCCATGGAATCAGCCACATATTAGGCTGTCTACGTCACACCTCTTGCGGTCTTTCTTTGCACCTTCGGTGAAGGCCGAATAATTACTGTCTTTTTTAATTAGATTGACAATGGTTTCTGGTTTCTGCAAGTTCAATAACATCCTAATCGGGTCCAGAACCGAAATAATGTTAAAAAATACATAAAATACCATAATAAACCAAAAAAAAAAAATACACAATTACCCATTTCGCAGTATAAAACTGCGAAATGCACTAACGGCCGTTAAGTGCATTTCGCAGTTTTATACTGCGAAATGTTTTTTTTTTTTTTTTTTTTTTTTTTTTTTTTTTTTTTTTTTTTTTTTTTTTTTTTTTTTTTTTTTTTTTTTTTTTTTTTTTTATTGCATGTTATGAAAAAAAATTAGCAAATTTTATCGTTTTCACAATTAACAAATTTTATTTTTGTTGTGTTATTGGTTGCTAATATTTGAGTTTATTTTCATTTGCAAAATCTTGTACTTTTATCATAACTAGTCTTTGTATACGCGCGTTGCGCATGTACTCTATATTTTTTAATTTATTCTAAAAAGACAAAATTATGGTTGATTAACTTGCAAAAGATTTTTTCTTCTTCTCATCATAATGCAAATTATTCAATTGCTTTAATAAGTACTACATATTTATTGTTTGCAACATATAGAAAATAATAAATTATTTTTTGTAAAAATAGATTAATTTAGTCGTTATAGTATGATTAATCTACAATCCTTCTTTTTATCTAAACACATAATCATGCATATCAGATTCTTCATCTCGTAGTATTTCTTCAATCGTTTGATTATGAAAATATTACTTTAATATTGTATTGGAAGGAGTTAGAATATAAAATTCATGTTGATCAAAATTAGAATTTATTCTTCCAGTTATTTTCTATCAAAAAACTTCAACAACAAGTTATTTTGTATAAATAAGTAATGGATTTAAATTATATATCTTCATAATGTAATGAAAATATAATTTATTCTGTTATAATATTTTATTTAACGCTTATTTTTAGCTATCATATTATTAATTAATGTTATTAAATAGAGTAATTTTATAATTATTTTTTAATTGATCTGATTGTATAAAATCATATTTACATAATGCATAAAATTCCTACAAACTATAATAATGGTCTTGCAATTTAAGCTTTCAACATCTCCAATCAACAACTAACCAATAATACTCCGAAAAGAACTTTACTTCATTATTCGTCAAAAAGTCTCTATTGTGTTAGAAGTACGTGGTCCGACCTGAGATATTTTAGCAAAACACAATAGAGATTTTTTCTTAGCAAACATGAAAAGGTTAATTCTACAACTAGTTTTGCATCAAATAAGCGTTATTTTTAATTCACATATTTATTTTAAATGACTAGTATTAATTTAAAGCAACATAAGCGGCATTCATAAGATTATGAACTACAAGTAATTTTGCATCAAAATACTTGAGAAGATAAATAATTTTCCTAGCAATAATTTATTAGATAATTTTTTTAAAAAAAATAACTCAGATTTCGACATATTTTAATTATGATAAAAGTACAAGATTTTGCAAATGAAAATAAACTCAAACATTAGCAACCAATAACACAACAAAAATAAAATTTGTTAATTGTGAAAACGATAAAATTTGGTATTTTTTTTTAATAACATGAAATAATAATGCGAAATTTAAAAAAAAAAAAAAAAAAAAAAAAAAAAAAAAAAAAAAAAAAAAAAAAAAAAAAAAAAAAAAAAAAAAAAAAAAAAAACATTTCGCAGTATAAAACTGCGAAATGCACTTAACGGCCGTTAGTGCATTTCGCAGTTTTATACTGCGAAATGGGTAATTGTGTATTTTTTTTTTTTTTTGGTTTATTATGGTATTTTATGTATTTTTTAACATTATTTCGGTTCTGGACCCCATCCTAATCAAGATTTGCCTTTCTTGGACTTTTGAGCTGTCTAAAAAAAAGTTAGCCTAATGCGCTAATCTCCCCCTATCCGAAGAAGATTTAGACCACAAAGGTCTACCATATGCAGTCCTATTACGCATTTCTGACTATTTTAATGACTCGAACTCATAACCTTTTAGGTCTACCATATACAGTCCTATTATGCATTTCTGACTTATTTAATGACTCGAACTCATAACTTTTTGATTACGGGATTACCGATTATGAAAACGCTCACCTTCAACAACTTTTTGAGCTGTCTGCCTCATTAAATTAGTTTGTACATATTATTAAAAAAGACTCTTAGAATAAATAAAGGGACAATGTTAAGTTGATTTAATAATATGTCACTGTTAACAAGATGTTTGTCTACCTTAGATTTGTGTGCTATCACTTACAGATTTGTTATAGTAATGAGAGTTTTGTTCAATGAATGTAGGGACAGGCCAAAACACAGGTAAGACAGTGGCTATAATACTAGGAGGAGCAGCAGGAGTTGGTTTTCTAGTCATTTGTTTGCTGTTTGCTAGGAACTTAACGAAGAAACATGATGGTAAGTACTTAGACTAACGTGTGTTTGGTAAGAAAGAAAATATTTTTGAAATTCTAAAATACATTTGTCTCACTTTCAAAATGTAGAAACTATTTCAAGAAAGTCGCTTTCCCATTGTAATGAAATTATTTTTTGGTATTTAGTTGCTAGAAAAAGATTAATTTTTTGAAAAATGTATTCCGTCGTACCAAACACACCCTAGTGACAGTAATTCTTTTCTATGGTTTATTGCCACTTGCTTATGTTGGTATGTTATGATTTAAATATTTGCTGCAGATTATTGAAGGGATCAGCTGTTGTATTATAAAGGCTGGCAAAAGCTTTTTCTGAGGTGGATTCTTTCCTTGATTAGATTTTCTTCCTAGAAGAAAAAGAATTTTTCTTTTGTGGAAACAAAAAAAAGTGAGTGATTTTATGAGCTGTAATTCTTGGAATTATTATTATTAGGTTAAAGAGAAAAAACAAAAAACCATTGAGCAGATAGTATTTTTGGGGTGATGAAATTGAGATGAATGGGACATAAATTTTTTTGGTGAAATGATGTAACAATACTATGTTTTGTCAACTGTGAAGAAGATTATTAATGGTTTTGGCCTTTTTCTCCAATTGCCATGTGCCTTGTTGTCTTTTTTTCTCTTTGTCTAGAATAGTGGTTCACCATTTTCTTTTAAAGTTTTATACTTTTCAGAAAGTTCTCTTCTCTGTATTTCTACTTATTTAATGCATAAATTAAAAATTAAATGTATGTACTTGGGTCAATATCCAAGAATAACATTGTGGTTTTAGCATCTTCAGCAGTTCACTCAAAATGTTTTACCTCAAACTTTATATGGAGATGGCATGGAAGTTTAATAGGCGTTTGGACGTAAAAATTGTATTATTTTAAAAAAAACAAATATTTGGGGTTAAGTTGAAAAATGGTAGTTGGAATTTGAAATTAAGTTTGTATATGCATTTTGTTTGAAAAAGTATTGCAGTTTTTGTGAGTAAGTTGAAAAATTCATTTCCGAAAAATTTCCAAAAACTTGCAAAATTATGGACAAATATATTTTTGAATTCTTTTTTAATGGACAAACGGGTCCTTAGAATAAATTTTGCTTGAGAAAGTAAGTATAGGAAGAATGTAATAATTCATTTGGTGCTAACGGAATGATATATCGTGGTGAATTCAGAATTTAAATGTTATGAATTCGAGTTTGAGATTCTCTTATAACTTATTTGATTTTGTGGGTTTGGAATCAATATTTGTACTTATTTTAATAATTTATTTAAAAAGACTGTGATTAGTAAACCAAGGCTAGAAGGTCAGATTCCCCAATTCTTAAGATCGACTAACCCATGTGTAAGTGCCGTTCACATTGAATTATCCGAGAAGTGTTCCATGCATTTTGAAAATTCAGATACATGGAAAAGGTTATTTAAAAGACTGATTAGTTTTTGTTTGGACTTCTAAACTTCAAAATCACTATACTTTTTATTATTGATTATTGATCTTCACAATTAAAGACAAGAGGGGTTGCTCTGATGGTAAGCAACCCCCACTTTCAACCGAGAGGTTGTGAGTTCGAGTCTCCCCAAGAGCAAGGTGGGTAGTTCTTGGAGGGAAGGATGCCGGGGGTCTATTTGGAAACAGCTTCTCTATCTTAGGGTAGGGGTAAAGTCTGCGTACACACTACCCTCCCCAGACCCCACTAAGTGGGATTATACTGGGTTGTTGTTGTTGTTGTTGTACAATTAAAGAATCTTAAAGAATTTTTACCCAACAACAACAATGATAACCCAGTAAAATTTCACAAGTGGGGTTTGGTGAGGATAGCATATACACAGACCTATTTCCGATAGGCCTCGGCATAAGAAGATAGAAAGAGACAATGTAACAGTAACAACATAAGAGAAATTTTTACCCAATAAACTGGAAATTATCTCATGTTTCAACTCATCATAGAAGTAAAAGCTAACAGATAGATGAAGAAAAAAGAACAAAAAAAAAATTAAAAAAATAAATTAAAGTGTAATAAAGCAGTGTCCACTTTCCACTTTACTTCAAGGGCTAGCAGAATCAAGAATCATTGGAAATTGAATCCCAAGTAGTAATTCTACAGAATTGGCTACTTCATAAGTGACTAAAATCTCTCAAGAGCGGAGTGGAAACTCCAGCTTCCTTCCTTAAACTCATGGTTTTCACTTTTCACCAACCAATTCATTTTTCGGGTTCGAACCTTTTGAGAAAATGGATGTTCAGCACCTTGACCTTCACCCGCCTTTTTGCGCAAACTCATGCTTACCTATCCTTCTATCCATACATCGCTTCAATCCTTCAACAACACAATAAAGTGCAATATTACATACATTACAAAACAACACATTATGAGACAACGAGAAAAATCAAACCCAAACGCAGTACAAAGATAATTACCTCAACATGCAGGTTACCAAGACTCTTCTTTTATGTCAACTCTTGGGATGTGAGCAATCTTAGGCCACTCCTCTCCTACTTCCTTCTCGCATCTTTGCTTCAGGCTTGATGAACATCTTGTAACAATTAGCACTTGCAATGCTGCGAGAGATCGCATGCCTTTTGGAAAGGATGTCAACATAGGTGAAACATCAATTTTCAATTGATTAAGGGCAATGAGGTCGCCTATCCATTCTGGTATTGTTGTGAAGTTAGGACATACCTAAATCACCAACAATATCCTTTGAGGCGCTCGGATGAATAGAGAACCGGGAGCTATGGGCCTCTCTAAGATCAACTCTCGAATCCCATCAACATTGGGCACACAAACTCTCCCCTGCAATTTCAAAACTCCATCATCATATAAGGTCACCTGCTTGATACCTCCACACTGCACCGTGTCTCTAAGGACACACAAATGGGGTCATCAAACTGCCGATCACTGATACGCTTCAATAATGAAGAACGAGCGACCGTGCAAGCTAATACCCGACTAGGCTCAGAAATATCTAACCTCACGAGTCGATTGGCCAAGGCCTGAACATCCAAAGCAAGCGGCCTCTGACCAGAATATAAGCAAGACTGCCCAAACTGTCTGACTTCCTACTCAAGGCATCAACCACTACATTTGCCTTCCCCGGGTGATATAAGATAGTAACATCATAATCCTTCAACAACTCTAACCGCCTTCTCTGCCTCAAGTTCAACTCCTTTTGCTTGAATAATTAATGAAGACTCTTGTGATCAGTGTATACCTCACACGTCACGCCGTATAGATAATGCCTCCAAATCTTCAATGCATGAACAGTGGCTGCGACCTCTAGGTCATGAACCGGATAATTCTTCTTGTGAATACTGCACAGGAGGACCACGACTACCTGAAGCGCCGTGAGAAACCTGAAGACATGACTGAAAAGGGCCTAGGAAGATGGCCTCTACCATAAGAATCTCTACCTCCAGACGAGGTACCACTGAATCTGCCTGAATGACTGGGCCTCTTATCCGACCCGTGACCACCTCCCCGTGACAGAACCATCTCAACTCTACGGGCCACATTGGCCGCCTTCTAAAAGTTGATCTCACTACCAGTTTCCCTAGCCATCTGGAGACGAATCGACTAAATCAATCCATCAATAAACCTTCTCACCCTCTCTCTCTAGGTAGGGAGTATAACAAGAGCATGACGAGCTGATCGATGAACCTAGTATCATATTGAGTGACAGTCATGGAACCCCGCTGGAGGCGCTAGAAATGCCTCCAAAAGGCATCTCTCTGAGTAATGGGGAGAAACTTCTCCAGAAACAACTCTGTAAACTGCTCCGAAGTCAAAGATGGCGACCCTGCTGGCCTGGCTAAGCAATAATCTCTTCACCAAGTCTTGGCAGATCCAGATAGGTGAAAGGTAGCAAAATCAACCCCACTGGTCTCAACAATGCCCATGTTCCGGAGAACCTCATGGCAGCTATATGTGAAATCCTAGGGATCCTCAGAAGAAGCACCGCTGAATGTAGTAGTGAAGAGCTTGGTGAATCTGTCCAGTCTCCACAAAGTATCTGCAGACATAGCAGCTCCATCCCCAGCGTGAGCTACTATACTCGGCTGAACTGCCATAGCCAGCTGAACCACTAGAACTTGAACCTGGGGAGCTACTTGCTCCAGAGTACGTGTAGCAGGAGTCTGAACCCCTCCTCCATCCTGAGAAGTAGCTGGTACTATAGGAAGCAAACCCGCTTGGGTGACACTCTCCATGAGGCCCACCAATCGAACTAGAGCGTCCTGAGGAACCGGGTGGCAATAAACCACTCCGGGACCTGAGCAGGGCCCACCGGAGCTGCTGGGACCGGAACCTCATCGTCAAAATCAACTTGAGGCTCCGCTACTGGGGCTGTTGCTCGAGACTGAGCTCTGCCTTTACCTCGGCCTCGCCCTTTGCCCATCATGGAATTTGCTGCTGGGGGCTCGGGCTGCTGAGCGGTAGATGAGGAAGCGTGTGTTCTCGCTATCTGCAAAAGAACAGAGTAGAAATGCAATCAATATAGAGAAACAAAATCGCACGACAAGAAATGATAAATGTGAAGTTTTCCTAACTCTGTAGCCTTTGGGGATAAATATAGACGTCTCCGTACCGATCCCTTAGACTCTACTAAATTTGTCTGTCAGTTTTGAGACCTATGTAACCTAGTGCTCTGTTACTAACTTGTTACGACTCAGATTTTCCAATCTTTGGGAATCGCGATGGCGCCTACTATTGAGAGCTAGGCAAGCCAACCTCTAACTATCTTATTCATTAATCAATTATTTCTTTCACAATTATCAATATTAACATGAAACATCGGAAATTAAATAGATAAGAGGAAGTCTTAAATTAATAAAACTGCAATAATAACGCGGAAGATGTAACATGAGCCTCTACCCAAAATCTGGAGTCACATAATCACGAACCACTAAGAGTGCAAAATACAATGTTTGAAAGAAAGTATAAACTATTTTTCTCGAATACATGAGATAACAGACTGAAATAACAGATAAAGGAGACGCCGGGCACGCGGACGCCTGCAAGGCTACCTCGATATCTCACTGGACTGAAGGCTTGCTCCCAGACTACTGCTGCTCTCCGAATGCTGCTCCAGTATCTGCATATAAGTGCAGAGTGTAACATCAACACAACCGACCCTATGTGCTGGTAAGTATCTGGCCTAACCCCGACGAGGTAGTGACGAAGGCTATATCCAAACTACCAATCAAACATATGAAACAAAATAGAAATACGGAAAGTAACCAGTCAATGAGGGAGGGAAACAAGCTGCGGGAAGGTAACAGTTCAGATATAGAAACACCAAATAAGGAATGAAACTGTACAACCAGAATATCAACAAGAGTAAGAAATCAATAACTGCATGGTATCACCCTTCATGTTTTACTCTCGTTGTCACCAAATCAATCATATAAAGTTCACGACATCACCCTTCGTGCTTTTACTCTCTTTCATCACCATATAATCAATGAATATCAGTACGGAATGGTACGTCGTACGACACGACATCATCCTTCATGCTTTACACTCTTACCTCACCATGAAATCAATATAATAGGCACAGAATGGTATATCGTGCGACACGACATCGCCCTTCGTGCTTTACACTCTTTCCTCACAATAGCAAACGATGTACGGCATTACCCTTCGTGCTTTAACACTCTTCCTATCCCAAATAACAATCACAAACAAGAGGGCAATGGAGTAAACAAACAACAATAGAAATCCCGGCAAGGGAACATAAGGGAATAGTTAAATCCCGGTAAGTGAACAACATCAATAACTTTGACATACCGGCAAAGGAGATAATCAATATACAAAAATAACCCGACAAGGGTGCAATTAATGGTTCTTCCTCTTTCCTTCACTTCCCTCTCATCACTCTCATTACCACTTGAGCCATTTCTCCAAAGGGTAAGATAATTCATATACTTTATCAATTCATAAAATAACTTGAGCCAATGCTTTTCGATGTGCACAAGAATCATAATTCTTTCCTCAAACATTTCACAACAATGAGAATTCACCACTAAGGCATGAATGATATATCAAGAATCAATATATTCACAATTTAAGGACTCAAAGTCATGCTAGATACCAACATATAAATAATCGTCACCATGCCTATACGTCGTACTCGACACAAAACAAGTGGCAATTATGACTCAATTCCTAATCCCTCAAGCTAGAGTTAGACCGGACACTTACCTCGATGCTTTGAATTCATCTCAAGTCTCAATTATAGCTTTACCCCTTGATTCCACCACAAATCCGCTCGAATCTAGTCACAAGTTACTTAATTGCATCAATAAATGCTAAATGAATCAATTTGAATGCATAAGAATGAATTTTCCAAAGTTTTGCCCAAAAAGTCCAAAAACGCAGCCGGGCCCACATGATCAAAACCTGGTTACCCATTCTCCCACGAATCTATATCTATGATTTATTTTGACATCGGACCTCAATTTGAGGTCCAAATCCTCAATTTTAGAAAAACCAAAGTTCTACCCAAAACTCCTAATTTCACCCATAGAAATCTTTGTTTTTAAGTTAAAAACATTGTTAAATGATTTTAAAGATTGAAAGAAATGAGTAAAAACCAACTTACAAATGATTTGGAAGAACTCTTGTTCTTGAAAAATCGCCTAAGAGTGTTTGGGTTTTGAAAGAATGGTGAAAATAATTCAAATTTCGATTAAGTATGAAAAATGTAGGTTGCAGATATGGGAATTGCGAACTGGGGTTCGCAATTGTAAACTCTGACCTCTGCTGGCTTGGGAATTGCAAAGGTGAGTTCGCATTTGCGAACTCTTAAGAATCTGGGCTTTTTCGCATTTGCGAGCAAAAGTGTCGCATTTGTGACAGGCTCGACTTCGCATTTGCGAACCAAGAGGTCGCATTTGCGACCTAGCTACATACTCTCTTTTCTCGCATTTGCGATGCCAGGCTTACATTTGCGAGACCTGCTTCGCAAATGCAAAAATTGCTGAACTGAAATGCCAGATTTTCTATAAGGCTCAAAATGCACTCCGATACCTATCCAAAACTCACCTGAACCCTCGAGGCTCTAAACCAAACATACACACAACCTCAAAAATATCCTACAAAGTTACTCGTGCGATCAAATCGCCAAAATAACATCATATACATCAAATTAAGCCTCAAAATCCATGATTCCTTCCAAATTTCATAAAACAACAAGTTTTCCATTTTAAGTGCGAAACACGTCAAACGACGTCCGTTTTCAACCAAACTTTACAGAACCATCTTAAATCATATATAAGACTTGTATCTGGCACCGGAACCAAAATACGGGCTTGATACCATAGTCTTCTAATCAAATTTCATTTTCAATTTCCTTAATTATTTCTAGAAAACAATTTCACTCAAAAATTTATTTCTCAGGCTTGGGACCTCGGAATCCGATTTCGAGCATACGCCCAAATCTCTTATTTTCCTACGGACTCTCCGGGACCGTCAAATCACGGGTCCGTGTCCGTTTACCTAAAATATTGACCGAAGTCAAATTTATTCATTTTAATATCAAAACTTAGCATTTTTCACAAAATTTCATATTTAAGCTTTCCGGCTACGCGCCCGGACTGCATATGCAAATTGAGAAAATTCCAAATGAGGTTTTCAAGGCCTTAGAGACACAAAATTCATTTAGAAACAGGTGATGATCCTTTGGGTCGTCACATTTACGCAGACAAATTGAAACCACGATCCACTTGTGCCATTAGAAAGAGGACTTATGAAACCACAATATATACAAGATTAGATTCTAAGTCTTTTTAGATTAGTACGCATATGCTTTTGAAGTTAGTTCTTACTTCCTGTCATTCTGCTTTTTACAGCTTTGCGCGTCCTCATTAAAAAATTCATATTTCTTTGTAGACACATCGAACTGATCTACTTATGCCGTTGGAATAATAACTTCTTCAACTAAAATTATTCCAGAAATCAGCTCTAAATTATTAATATATTTATACAGATAGGCATTTGAATTTAGTTCTAAATATCTGCTACTATGCTTTCTACAGCTTTGTGCATCCTAACTAAAAAAAATCATAAATTTCCGCAAACACATTGAAACCACGATCCGTTTTTATTTTTGAAAAGATGACTTCTAGAATTATGATACACACAAACGTCAGGTCCATATTATTTTTCTTAATACATAAATTCTATTGAATAAATCTGTATCATTCTGTTTTTTTCACAACTTTGCTCACCGCGATAAAAAATTTATATTTCTTTATAGGAACGTTGAAACCACGATCCGCTTGAACCTTTCAAAATGAAGGCCTATGGAACTGCAATACATTTAAAATGTAGGTCCATATTTTTTGTATATTTATACATATATAATTTTAACTCAACTTTGAATTTCTTACATTCTTCTTTTCACAGCTTTGTGCATTGTGAAAGGAAATTTTTATTTTTGCTGTTGCATCGTCGGTTTTTGGCAACGTAGTATTATTTATTTTAATACTTCTATTTTTTTTCGCTTGCAGTTTTAGAGACTTACATCTTAATTTTGATATAATACTATTGTGGTGCACCTCAAATATCGGAAACTTCCATATCTTCTGATTACATATGATAGAAAGGATTCAAACGCCAAATTTCTTCAAATGAAAGTCAAATCTCCATTGGTTGCTGCTTTCCTGCTAATGTCGAATATGTTGACTATTTGCTTTATTTTTTAGAATGCTCAATGAAGGAGGTATTTGATGTTCCCGAAGTTATCTTGTGCAAGGCTACCAACATGAAGCATAGCCCGTTTGAAATCACCGACTCATGATAAGATATTTGAATCTGCTAGCCCAAAGTGAAGATCAACCCGATGAAGTCAAGTAATGAATACCAATACTTTTTATTTCTGAGGTATGAAACAAATCATCAATAACAGTTGTGATAAGATTCATATTAATCGACCAATTTTGGTGGCTCAATTGAACTATTTTACTATTATTGATTTTTTACTTAGGTCCTAAAGATTACACCTTATGAAGTAAGTGTTGTCGTTATCAACTTCTTTAACTGTCTTTTTACGGGTTTTATTTTGTATTGAATTATACTAGCTCTAGCTGTTTCAGCATTGTTTATCAAGTCATTATTTGACTAAAGTTTAGCTAAAACCTCAACAACGACTAGAATTTCATAAAAATGACGATGAATGACTACAGACCAAGCACTTTGCAAGCAGTATATATGATATAGCAACTACAACGTGGTTATTGTAGCATAAATGTTATTCTATCACAAATTAGTTTTTCCTATGTGTTATATTTTAAGTTACATTCTTTCCGCACCAGATATTTTCTAATGGATAACTATATTTTCTTATGACTTGAATATATGAATATTCAATACATTCAATGGTTCATAAAATAACAACGTTTTAATGCTCCTTTGTGTCTATCATATTTTAAAAAAAGATAGACACAAAGGAGCATTAAAACGTTGTTATTTTATGAAC
The DNA here is from genome assembly GCA_032618575.1 of Nicotiana noctiflora. Lineage (NCBI taxonomy): Eukaryota > Viridiplantae > Streptophyta > Magnoliopsida > Solanales > Solanaceae > Nicotiana > Nicotiana noctiflora. The sequence continues at coordinate 190,622 of JASVEL010011170.1, forward strand.
CATTGAATGTATTGAATATTCATATATTCAAGTCATAAGAAAATATAGTTATCCATTAGAAAATATCTGGTGCGGAAAGAATGTAACTTAAAATATAACACATAGGAAAAACTAATTTGTGATAGAATAACATTTATGCTACAATAACCACGTTGTAGTTGCTATATCATATATACTGCTTGCAAAGTGCTTGGTCTGTAGTCATTCATCGTCATTTTTATGAAATTCTAGTCGTTGTTGAGGTTTTAGCTAAACTTTAGTCAAATAATGACTTGATAAACAATGCTGAAACAGCTAGAGCTAGTATAATTCAATACAAAATAAAACCCGTAAAAAGACAGTTAAAGAAGTTGATAACGACAACACTTACTTCATAAGGTGTAATCTTTAGGACCTAAGTAAAAAATCAATAATAGTAAAATAGTTCAATTGAGCCACCAAAATTGGTCGATTAATATGAATCTTATCACAACTGTTATTGATGATTTGTTTCATACATTACTTGACTGCATGGGGTTGATCTTCATTTTTGTGCTAGCATATTCAAATATCTTATCATGAGTCGATGATTTCAAACGGAATATGCTTTATGTTGCTTGCACGATATAACTTCGAGAACATCAAATGCCTCCTTCATTGAGCATTCTAAAAGGTAAAGCGAATAGTCGACATATTCCTTCGAGAAAGCAGCAATCAATGGAGATTTGACATTCATTTGAAGAAATCCTTTCTATCTTATGTAATGAGAAAATATGGAAGTTCCGGATGTTGAAGTGCACCACAATAGCATTATATCAAAATTAATATGTAAGTCTCTAAAACTGCAAGCGAAAAAAAATAGAAGTATTAAAATAAATAATACTACGTTGCCAAAAACCGACGATGCAACAGCAAAAATAAAAATTTCCTTTCACAATGCACAAAGCTGTGAAAAGAAGAATGTAAGAAATTCAAAGTTGAGTTAAAATTATATATGTATAAATATACAAAAAATATGGACCTACATTTTAAATGTATTGCAGTTCCATAGGCCTTCATTTTGAAAGGTTCAAGCGGATCGTGGTTTCAACGTTCCTATAAAGAAATATAAATTTTTTATCGCGGTGAGCAAAGTTGTGAAAAAAACAGAATGATACAGATTTATTCAATAGAATTTATGTATTAAGAAAAATAATATGGACCTGACGTTTGTGTGTATCATAATTCTAGAAGTCATCTTTTCAAAAATAAAAACGGATCGTGGTTTCAATGTGTTTGCGGAAATTTATGATTTTTTTTAGTTAGGATGCACAAAGCTGTAGAAAGCATAGTAGCAGATATTTAGAACTAAATTCAAATGCCTATCTGTATAAATATATTAATAATTTAGAGCTGATTTCTGGAATAATTTTAGTTGAAGAAGTTATTATTCCAACGGCATAAGTAGATCAGTTCGATGTGTCTACAAAGAAATATGAATTTTTTAATGAGGACGCGCAAAGCTGTAAAAAGCAGAATGACAGGAAGTAAGAACTAACTTCAAAAGCATATGCGTACTAATCTAAAAAGACTTAGAATCTAATCTTGTATATATTGTGGTTTCATAAGTCCTCTTTCTAATGGCACAAGTGGATCGTGGTTTCAATTTGTCTGCGTAAATGTGACGACCCAAAGGATCATCACCTGTTTCTAAATGAATTTTGTGTCTCTAAGGCCTTGAAAACCTCATTTGGAATTTTCTCAATTTGCATATGCAGTCCGGGCGCGTAGCCGGAAAGCTTAAATATGAAATTTTGTGAAAAATGCTAAGTTTTGATATTAAAATGAATAAATTTGACTTCGGTCAATATTTTAGGTAAACGGACACGGACCCGTGATTTGACGGTCCCGGAGAGTCCGTAGGAAAATAAGAGATTTGGGCGTATGCTCGAAATCGGATTCCGAGGTCCCAAGCCTGAGAAATAAATTTTTGAGTGAAATTGTTTTCTAGAAATAATTAAGGAAATTGAAAATGAAATTTGATTAGAAGACTATGGTATCAAGCCTGTATTTTGGTTCCGGTGCCAGATACAAGTCTTATATATGATTTAAGATGGTTCTGTAAAGTTTGGTTGAAAACGGACGTCGTTTGACGTGTTTCGCACTTAAAATGGAAAACTTGTTGTTTTATGAAATTTGGAAGGAATCATGGATTTTGAGGCTTAATTTGATGTATATGATGTTATTTTGGCGATTTGATCGCACGAGTAACTTTGTAGGATATTTTTGAGGTTGTGTGTATGTTTGGTTTAGAGCCTCGAGGGTTCAGGTGAGTTTTGGATAGGTATCGGAGTGCATTTTGAGCCTTATAGAAAATCTGGCATTTCAGTTCAGCAATTTTTGCATTTGCGAAGCAGGTCTCGCAAATGTAAGCCTGGCATCGCAAATGCGAGAAAAGAGAGTATGTAGCTAGGTCGCAAATGCGACCTCTTGGTTCGCAAATGCGAAGTCGAGCCTGTCACAAATGCGACACTTTTGCTCGCAAATGCGAAAAAGCCCAGATTCTTAAGAGTTCGCAAATGCGAACTCACCTTTGCAATTCCCAAGCCAGCAGAGGTCAGAGTTTACAATTGCGAACCCCAGTTCGCAATTCCCATATCTGCAACCTACATTTTTCATACTTAATCGAAATTTGAATTATTTTCACCATTCTTTCAAAACCCAAACACTCTTAGGCGATTTTTCAAGAACAAGAGTTCTTCCAAATCATTTGTAAGTTGGTTTTTACTCATTTCTTTCAATCTTTAAAATCATTTAACAATGTTTTTAACTTAAAAACAAAGATTTCTATGGGTGAAATTAGGAGTTTTGGGTAGAACTTTGGTTTTTCTAAAATTGAGGATTTGGACCTCAAATTGAGGTCCGATGTCAAAATAAATCATAGATATAGATTCGTGGGAGAATGGGTAACCAGGTTTTGATCATGTGGGCCCGGCTGCGTTTTTGGACTTTTTGGGCAAAACTTTGGAAAATTCATTCTTATGCATTCAAATTGATTCATTTAGCATTTATTGATGCAATTAAGTAACTTGTGACTAGATTCGAGCGGATTTGTGGTGGAATCAAGGGGTAAAGCTATAATTGAGACTTGAGATGAATTCAAAGCATCGAGGTAAGTGTCCGGTCTAACTCTAGCTTGAGGGATTAGGAATTGAGTCATAATTGCCACTTGTTTTGTGTCGAGTACGACGTATAGGCATGGTGACGATTATTTATATGTTGGTATCTAGCATGACTTTGAGTCCTTAAATTGTGAATATATTGATTCTTGATATATCATTCATGCCTTAGTGGTGAATTCTCATTGTTGTGAAATGTTTGAGGAAAGAATTATGATTCTTGTGCACATCGAAAAGCATTGGCTCAAGTTATTTTATGAATTGATAAAGTATATGAATTATCTTACCCTTTGGAGAAATGGCTCAAGTGGTAATGAGAGTGATGAGAGGGAAGTGAAGGAAAGAGGAAGAACCATTAATTGCACCCTTGTCGGGTTATTTTTGTATATTGATTATCTCCTTTGCCGGTATGTCAAAGTTATTGATGTTGTTCACTTACCGGGATTTAACTATTCCCTTATGTTCCCTTGCCGGGATTTCTATTGTTGTTTGTTTACTCCATTGCCCTCTTGTTTGTGATTGTTATTTGGGATAGGAAGAGTGTTAAAGCACGAAGGGTAATGCCGTACATCGTTTGCTATTGTGAGGAAAGAGTGTAAAGCACGAAGGGCGATGTCGTGTCGCACGATATACCATTCTGTGCCTATTATATTGATTTCATGGTGAGGTAAGAGTGTAAAGCATGAAGGATGATGTCGTGTCGTACGACGTACCATTCCGTACTGATATTCATTGATTATATGGTGATGAAAGAGAGTAAAAGCACGAAGGGTGATGTCGTGAACTTTATATGATTGATTTGGTGACAACGAGAGTAAAACATGAAGGGTGATACCATGCAGTTATTGATTTCTTACTCTTGTTGATATTCTGGTTGTACAGTTTCATTCCTTATTTGGTGTTTCTATATCTGAACTGTTACCTTCCCGCAGCTTGTTTCCCTCCCTCATTGACTGGTTACTTTCCGTATTTCTATTTTGTTTCATATGTTTGATTGGTAGTTTGGATATAGCCTTCGTCACTACCTCGTCGGGGTTAGGCCAGATACTTACCAGCACATAGGGTCGGTTGTGTTGATGTTACACTCTGCACTTATATGCAGATACTGGAGCAGCATTCGGAGAGCAGCAGTAGTCTGGGAGCAAGCCTTCAGTCCAGTGAGATATCGAGGTAGCCTTGCAGGCGTCCGCGTGCCCGGCGTCTCCTTTATCTGTTATTTCAGTCTGTTATCTCATGTATTCGAGAAAAATAGTTTATACTTTCTTTCAAACATTGTATTTTGCACTCTTAGTGGTTCGTGATTATGTGACTCCAGATTTTGGGTAGAGGCTCATGTTACATCTTCCGCGTTATTATTGCAGTTTTATTAATTTAAGACTTCCTCTTATCTATTTAATTTCCGATGTTTCATGTTAATATTGATAATTGTGAAAGAAATAATTGATTAATGAATAAGATAGTTAGAGGTTGGCTTGCCTAGCTCTCAATAGTAGGCGCCATCGCGATTCCCAAAGATTGGAAAATCTGAGTCGTAACAAGTTAGTAACAGAGCACTAGGTTACATAGGTCTCAAAACTGACAGACAAATTTAGTAGAGTCTAAGGGATCGGTACGGAGACGTCTATATTTATCCCCAAAGGCTACAGAGTTAGGAAAACTTCACATTTATCATTTCTTGTCGTGCGATTTTGTTTCTCTATATTGATTGCATTTCTACTCTGTTCTTTTGCAGATAGCGAGAACACACGCTTCCTCATCTACCGCTCAGCAGCCCGAGCCCCCAGCAGCAAATTCCATGATGGGCAAAGGGCGAGGCCGAGGTAAAGGCAGAGCTCAGTCTCGAGCAACAGCCCCAGTAGCGGAGCCTCAAGTTGATTTTGACGATGAGGTTCCGGTCCCAGCAGCTCCGGTGGGCCCTGCTCAGGTCCCGGAGTGGTTTATTGCCACCCGGTTCCTCAGGACGCTCTAGTTCGATTGGTGGGCCTCATGGAGAGTGTCACCCAAGCGGGTTTGCTTCCTATAGTACCAGCTACTTCTCAGGATGGAGGAGGGGTTCAGACTCCTGCTACACGTACTCTGGAGCAAGTAGCTCCCCAGGTTCAAGTTCTAGTGGTTCAGCTGGCTATGGCAGTTCAGCCGAGTATAGTAGCTCACGCTGGGGATGGAGCTGCTATGTCTGCCGATACTTTGTGGAGATTCACCAAGCTCTTCACTACTACATTCAGCGGTGCTTCTTCTGAGGATCCCTAGGATTTCACATATAGCTGCCATGAGGTTCTCCGGAACATGGGCATTGTTGAGACCAGTGGGGTTGATTTTGCTACCTTTCACCTATCTGGATCTGCCAAGACTTGGTGAAGAGATTATTGCTTAGCCAGGCCAGCAGGGTCGCCATTTTTGACTTCGGAGCAGTTTACAGAGTTGTTTCTGGAGAAGTTTCTCCCCATTACTCAGAGAGATGCCTTTTGGAGGCATTTCTAGCGCCTCCAGCAGGGTTCCATGACTGTCACTCAATATGATACTAGGTTCATCGATCAGCTCGTCGTGCTCTTGTTATACTCCCTACCTAGAGAGGGAGGGTGAGAAGGTTTATTGATGGATTGATTTAGTCGATTCGTCTCCAGATGGCTAGAGAAACTGGTAGTGAGATCAACTTTTAGAAGGCGGCCAATGTGGCCCGTAGAGTTGAGATGGTTCTGTCACGGGGAGGTGGTCACGGGTCGGATAAGAGGCCCAGTCATTCAGGCAGATTCAATCGTACCTCGTCTGGAGGTAGAGATTCTTATGGTAGAGGCCATCTTCCTAGGCCCTTTCAGTCATGTCTTCAGGTTTCTCACGGCGCTTCAGGTAGTCGTGGTCCTCCTGTGCAGTATTCACGAGAAGAATTATCCGGTTCATGACCTAGAGGTCGCAGCCACTGTTCATGCATTGAAGATTTGGAGGCATTATCTATACGGCGTGACGTGTGAGGTATACACTGATCACAAGAGTCTTCATTAATTATTCAAGCAAAAGGAGTTGAACTTGAGGCAGAGAAGGCGGTTAGAGTTGTTGAAGGATTATGATGTTACTATCTTATATCACCCGGGGAAGGCAAATGTAGTGGTTGATGCCTTGAGTAGGAAGTCAGACAGTTTGGGCAGTCTTGCTTATATTCTGGTCAGAGGCCGCTTGCTTTGGATGTTCAGGCCTTGGCCAATCGACTCGTGAGGTTAGATATTTCTGAGCCTAGTCGGGTATTAGCTTGCACGGTCGCTCGTTCTTCATTATTGAAGCGTATCAGTGATCGGCAGTTTGATGACCCCATTTGTGTGTCCTTAGAGACACGGTGCAGTGTGGAGGTATCAAGCAGGTGACCTTATATGATGATGGAGTTTTGAAATTGCAGGGGAGAGTTTGTGTGCCCAATGTTGATGGGATTCGAGAGTTGATCTTAGAGAGGCCCATAGCTCCCGGTTCTCTATTCATCCGAG